>JXSR01S034102.1:1642-15841 GCA_000969725.1 Ophiothrix spiculata
GAAATTTTTTGGAGAAATTTTGAAGACCTGGGAGAAAAATAAAGGGGGCAGGAAATTGCCTTTTTCCCATCAAATTACGACAATTAGAGCTGAAAATTGCTAAAAATTAGGTTGAAAACTTCATAAAGCACAATATTTGGCGGTTTTTCCTTGAAAAACCCGGCCGAGTCGGCCCCTTGGAACCCCTGTTAAGTCGCTCGATAAAATCCGTTGGAGAAATCGTGGGTGGTTTGCCCACCCTTGGAGAAAGGCCTGGCTACGCCACTGCACGAGACAAATATAATAGTGGTGTTTAACGTACAGCTCGAATTGAAATTTAGTTCAATAAGGATTCTACTGACGTTATTTTAACAGCTGCTCATTTGCATTTGAATAGAAATAAGGTTACCGTCGAAAATAGCGATAGCGTATTTGAAACGCAACCTCTCAAATACGTCGATCCTGGGTTTCCCAACCGGAAATCAATCTTTACCGAAATTTAATCCCACAATGCACTGATAAAGCATAACGATGCACCCAAATAGGCGTGAAACGATGTGCACTACCACCCATCCCAAACAACAATTCAAACTGCCCGCTTTTAAGTATTGAGCTAATGTCACGGCTTATTAGTTTTATAGGCAAAACTGTGTTTGGGCTAAAATTTCGGTAAAGATTGACTTCCGGGTGGAAACCCAGGATCGACGTATTGCATATCCCACTGGAATTCAATGGATGATCCCCACTTCATCGAGTGTGTAGCGGGAGTTTTAAATACAAGTCCCTTCTGGTTCACGCGCAACACCTGATCAGCCTGATGTCCTTGAGTTACACAATAGATGTTTCTATCAATAGTCAATTGACAACGACAATTCATAAAACATAACACATTGCCCACTGGCTTTGCTTTGTATCTTAATTACACCTGACTGGTCCTGTCTTTGCTTATCGGTATTCTGTTATGTTAAATCATGTCAGTGTAGTTAGAGGTTAGATAGCTTTATTTACACTTTGTTTTAGCATACCTTGATGTCTAAATGGCATAATTTGTGTGAATAAAACAACACGAGACACATATATTACAGGTGTTTAACGTACAGCTCGAATTGAAATTTAGTTCAATAAGGCTTCCGCTGACGTTATTTTAGCAGCTGCTCATTTGCATTTGAAAAGAAATAAGGTTACCGTAGAAAATAGCGATAGCGTATTTGAAACGCAACCTCTCAAATGTCACAAACTGCACTCAGTAACCCAAATCTGTAAATCTCTCTGGTTACTTGTTACTTGCATTAAGCTAAACAATGTCAAAACATCATTATGCAAAATGGGAATTCCTTGTGTATGATGACGCCAATAGGAGGAATACTTAAACTGGTGGGTTTCAAATTAAATCTGTCTGCTTGAGGAGGTTTGTAATTTACCGTCAAGCGTAAATATCATCCATCGCTTTTCATTATTACTCTTTCACCATTAGGCAGACATGTCAAAAACATAAAAAGCAAAATGAGAATTCCTCTTGTCTTATCAAGGAATTTACACACAATTCCTTGGTCTTATCAACATTGTGACGCCAATAGAAGGAATACTTCAAATCAGCGTTCGAAATTATGGTTGTCCGGTTGTCCAGGACAACCAAATCTAGCGCCGGACAACCTAAATTAATGCTGTGGTTGTCCGGCGGACAACTATAATTTTTCAAAGTCAAATAAACTTACTTCTTAGCATGTTTATTTCAAAACTGGAACGTTCGATAAACTTGTAAATTTTTTGAGCATTTTTCTTCAATTCCCTGATCGCCGTGAAAAATATGACTTTTTATCAATTTGCTGTTGAGAAAAATTAGAAGTAGGTGTCTCGTAGTTGTCTGTGTGCTTGGGAGACATTTTTTTTTTTTGCTTGTCATTTTTGAAAAGCTACGTCAAAAAATTTGGGGGGTACCTTTTTGAGTATGGCGCCGCGCCTGACGGACAACCAAATTTCTGACGGACAACCAAAAATTACAACCTGGTTGTCCGTCGGACAACCATGTTTTTTTCCTTAATTCGAACGCTGCATCAAATAGTGGGCTTCAAATTAAATCTTGCCTGCATGAGGAGGTTTGTCATTTATCGTCAAGCGTGAATATTATCCATCACTTCTCACTATTACACTTTCATCATCCACCGTTTTTCATTATTACACTTTCATCATCCACCGTTTTTCATTATTACACTTTCACCACTAGGCATACATGTCTAAAGTATGGGTGCGTCTCAGGTTGATAGTTCCGCTTAATGCAGGTGTCAGTGTATGAAAGACATGCATAACATGTACTTTTCTTGGTTTGGAAATGAACATCAATGATTTCCTTTCGTTATAGATTTCAAGTGAAACAGTGTCTTTATCCAAATTCAAAACCCTTGGAATACTAGTATATCCACGGACCAACGAGCGCCGAAGGTGTGGGTTATATCAGCAAGCGCCAAAGGTGCTTACCATCGACAAGGGAGCGTATAGGGACGGAGTTTCACCAAGTTTTAGAAGTGTACCTTAAGTGATGAAAGTAATGTAGAAACTTACATGCGACATGCGTTATTTGTAGCATTTATTGCACACATAAGGGTACGAGGAATCCATATGCTCAGAAAAATGTGAATCCCAACTATTTTTCAATCATGAAATAGTTTCCACTGCCTTTGCGGGGACTCGAACCATTGATTATGGCCGGGGTTAGTCATGCATTACGAAGCGAGAGATCTACCGCTGAGCTATCAAGATAGCGTTGAGATTGTGAACTAAAATCTAAAACATAAACATTAGAATGCCGTATTTTTCTTTTGTTTACATAAAAATTGCAATTTTTGCCTCATTGGAATGCTCAATTTGTAAGTAAATTATGCGAATGCGTATATCAGACAAAGTGTAGATAATGTAGATACTTAAAACAGGCAATTCACAGCTCAAACAGGGCAAACTCAGAGTCGTAATTCACGTCCGGTTTTTCGGGCAAAACAACCCGGGTTTGTTACATTATCATTCAAAATCAATTCAGCATATATATAAAATATTGTTTGTAATTCAATAAGAAGTATCAAGCCTACAATCTGTCAAAATTTGAAACCAGTCGTATTGTTCGAACATTATGAAATTATGAGGTTTCGGCGAAAAGGATCAACTTTTTCAAAGTAGTCTTTCAGCGTCATTTTGACCTTGATAATGGACGTGAAATCACTAGTAAAGTTATATGTATAAACTAGAGACCCTATTCATTATGTACGCCAAAAATTGTGATATTCTGATAGGTGTAAGTAGGTAAAAACTTGCAGTAAACATGACATTCAGCCGAGCGAGACGTTTTTAGGGACTGTAGCCTTAACATATATATTACCTCATCGCGAGTTGTTAACTCAACCAAACAAAGTTAACACAGAAGTTTAACTTGAAACTACGTTTGTGTCGTGCCAGTAATACATAGTCAGACTTTTTAAACTAAAGATGACCGAGTCAGAGATGACCAGATATCATTTCGTTAGACATTGCATGGAATAGACAAAGATCGATCACAGAATTATTGAAAAGACATACTATAAGGTATATGAGGTGTTTTTTCTATTCGCCAGAGGTCAGCGTTGATTTCAATCGCACCATCATGTGACGAAACTATGGTTATCCATCCACGTGACCAATGCCAAAGAAAGTTTGCCAAACTTCAAGATTGCATCATATAATAAACAGAAACTATTTTAAACAAAGAAATAACTTTTATAATTTAAAATAATTTTTACAACACAATTTGTATTTCCTGAGAATTCCAATAAAAACCTACTAAGTTCCATTTGGGAATATGAACTCAAGAGAAGGGAGAAACCCTCGGAATTTTGAAAAGTGTTTTTCCGCCGGTTTCTTCTTATTGCTGTTTTCAGTTCTGTCTTGTTCAGTCTCACGATTTACTGTACGACGAATGACCGTTAGCGCATTATTTTACACCTTTATTCCTTAAATCTTGACTTCTAAATTCATACTCGATTTGGAAATTTTGTCCTGAAATCTAACTCGGAATTCCATCTGTCATGCATCTCCGTCAAGGAAGTTGGCTTAATAACAAATTTGAGAAAATTGCTTATATATTGCCCTGCATACGGTGAACTACGTGCCACTAATGCTGGTTATGCAGTGGAAAGTCATATATAACGTACTTATGGAGCTCTGATTACTTTTGCAGATGATTTTGATTATACTTGGTAATATTGATTAAAATACTTACGCCACTGATATTATTTAGCAGAAGACTACAACGTATCACTCTATCAAGACTTTGACGTGTATCTTTTAGTGGAATAATAATACTCAAAATGTTAGGAATAACGGTGTTACAAATATTTGTGTTTATCAGTCTTTTCCTGGACTTCAGATTTTGCCAGAGTTTAGAAAAAAATATTACACCCCAAACGTTATGGAATACTGATGTACCAACAATTGAATCATTATATCTGGAGGTTACTTCTACAAATATACATACAGCCAAAGAGTTTCAATCAATAGTTACAGACATTGAAACGTCTATGAAACCATTGAATGTAACTACCATCAATGCACAAACGACTGTGCCGACCACCATAACACCAACAACGACACAATACACAACGACGCAGATACCAAATTTCAAAACTACCGCCAAACCTGCAACTACTAAAAAACTTCCAAAAGGAGTCGAAAGTCCTTACGCAGGTGGTTATGACAAGTTTAAAGTGTTTGCAGAATGTTGTTGGGAGTTGCGTTTGTTATACTATTGGGAATGTGATTTATGGATGAAACAATGTTGTACAGACCCTGACGTTACGGAGTATAAACCAGTTTGCTCAAGTACAGGACCAGGCTACAGAATGTGGTGGAAACCATATAGACGGATCTTTTATAATGAATGCGCGGCAACAAAGTATCTTTGTGAAAGTCTACCTCCGCTTTCTATACCTTGGAAATGTATGTGGAGAAGAGACAAAAACCATCCTCATTGCAAAGGAAGTAATAGAGATGGTAAGTTGGGTACGGTTTTGGTGAAATTTTTCTAATTTCTAAAACGTCATATCAGTCAGGAATAGACCAATTATGATCATATATATAAAACGTGCCAGTTTTGGTTATATACGGTCTTTTTCTACTTTTGTTCTGTTCAAGTTGTTATTTACATCTAAGCATCAATGTGTACTGCTGCGAAAATAATGAATACAACAAATGTTAATTGAAATCACATAAGAAATAATAATTACATTGAAATAGAAAAACAAACTAAACAGATAGTTTGTATCAGGTTAGTGAACCAAAACAAAACATTTGCTCAGATTTTAGCACAATTTATTCTTTTTTCAAAGCTTTGATTTTTTGTTCAATGTGTATTGACAATTAACTTGCTTAACTTAAATCTGAGTAATATTGTTTTTTCTCATTGATGTTTAGCAATCAT
This sequence comes from Ophiothrix spiculata, assembly GCA_000969725.1. Classification (NCBI taxonomy): domain Eukaryota; kingdom Metazoa; phylum Echinodermata; class Ophiuroidea; order Amphilepidida; family Ophiotrichidae; genus Ophiothrix; species Ophiothrix spiculata. The sequence goes on from JXSR01S034102.1 coordinate 7,062, forward strand.
TTTAAAGGAGCTTGGTCCGATTGCTTCAACTTTTTTTCAAATATTTTGAGATTTTGGTACCAAAATATTGCCCATATTTTCTCATAAAATTTTACGATTGAGTTATGTTTCGTTTTTGAGATATTTATGAAAATGTGTCTAATTATGGTAACCATACTTAATTTTACACTGTTACGTATAGACCATGTAAAAGTATTCATTTTTAGAAGTGGATTTTTACCCTGAACATATTGGTGATATCGGTTTGACCAAAAATGTCGATTTGGGGGAAAAGGTGCCAAGGAAGGTATTTTTTGGCCCATAAATTTCTGGAAAGCCTAACTTAAATTTACATTTGTGAAATTTTGAACTTTTTTGCTTTTTGGAATTTAGAAACAAATGTCTTGTTTTTTGAAAAATTTCCAAAAATAGGCCAAACATTGCCATTTTGGTGGTAGCGGTTGGATTTTTGTCATTTACAAAAAACTAAGATAAAAATCAAAACTTTGAGAAAACCCTTCCTAGACATTCGTTTCTAGATTCCCAAAAGCAAAAAAGTTCTAAATTTAACGAATGTAAATTTTAGTTAGGCTTTCCCGAAATTTTTGGGGCAAAAAATACGGTTTTTGGCATTTTTTGCCAAATTTGACATTTTGTACAGAAACGGTTTATGGCATTTGAAGGTCTACCCCAGCCTTAATCTAATGAACATGATGAATGGTAGATAAATAATCACAATTTCTGTCTTGCTAGCATGTTATGAGCATCATACTGCTTTGAAGGTAATGAATGCAACAAATGTTTCATTGTAAGGCAAAACAAAAAAAAAGAAACAAGTTTGTTTCTGGTAACCCGCGCGCGTTTCTGTTAAGATACATATTTCCCGCATTTTTTTTTTTCGTATTTCATATCAAAAAAATCTTATTGTTGATGAATAAAACAATTCTGTGAAATAGCTTACTGGAGACTTGCGTAAAAACAAACAAAGATGCAACAAAACGAGTCGCGTGTTGTATTATTGAACATGAAAGAGAAACCAAGGGCGGCTTAAGTTATAAACAAAACTTTTATGGTTAATACTGATATTAATAAATAATAAAAGAAACCAAGAGCATTGTTTTAATGTGGTTTTCTTTCTGCTTTTTTGGTTAAAAAAAAAGAAAAAAAGAAAATCCGCATATCGCATTGCATTTTCGACAAGTAAGCCGCGTACCGCATTGTACTTTTCAAGCATGTTACCAGAAACAAACTTTTTTTTTATTTGGCCTAACTCCATAAGAGATGATCATAACAACATGGAAACAAAATTTAGACAGTTTGCATTAAGTATAGCCAGTGGTAGTGAATAAAGAAATAAATGCTTCAGAGTTTTGTCCAAATGATTTATTTTCAGAGTTTTTGCCAATTTGCGATATTTGTTTTACATTTAATCGTCAGTAAATCTTCTATTGCCGTGAAAGCAATGAAGTTTAAAGAAACAGGGTTTATTTTTTTAAAATTATGTAACACTTAACATAGGGACCACAATTTGGACGAAATGATAACACCATACAATTATAGGAGCAACAAGAAACAAGTATATGAATATAATCTAAAACAATCGAAATTCTACAGCCAACGACTAAGAGCGTTTAATTTACACATTACTTATATGCTTTTAAACCTTGCATACAGTGTGTCCAAGAAGAAACTGGATAGTCAGAAAATATACAAAGGTGTTATTTTATAGTCAATAAAATAGACTTTAATATAACGTTTGTTTCATTTCAATCGGTAATCTAGAACAGATATTATGCTTTGTCAAATATTTGGATGTGACATTTTCTGGTCCAATTTCACGATTTTGTAAGTTCCTCTTGAATGAAAATATTACAGATATGATACATTTTCAAGGTGACCCATGTTTATTCCATTTAGAAACAATACAATACAATACAGTATCGGTATTTATAAGGCGCCTTTTCCCAGGGATACAAAGCAAAAAAACAATACAATACATTAGAAGCAAAGGTAAAAATATACAGTATACAATAAAATATTTTGAAATACATACACAAAAAGATGAAACACCTTTGCTTTATGAGCAAAAATCATGAAGTTGATAAAACATAACTTTTGTTGTACACTACCAATTGAAATAAAACAAACGGTATCTTAAAGTTCAATTCATGGACTGGACTATAAAATGCATTTTTAAATACTTTCTGACTGTCAGTTAAACCTAAGAAAATTACGCGCAGGTTGTAAGGCTTTATCTGGGATACCCCAGTATAAAGAACACACAACTCACATTAAAAACTCATTCAAATCTTGTGGTGAGTTTTCCCTTTACAAACTTTGACAGTTCTAAACTTGTTCGACGATGAACCCATCATTAGCAATCTAAATATGATGAACACCCGTAGTAGAAGCATATCCTTAATCCTATAAATCATATCTTGTGGGTTAGACCAGGGGCCCGTTTCATAAAGATTTGAATCAAGCGTACGTTTGATTTATCAAGCGCAAAGTAGGTTGATACAATGTAAATTTACGTTTGAAATCAAATGTACGCTTGATTCAATCAAACATACGCTTGATTCAAATCTCTATGAAACGGGATCCAGTTATCCTAAATGTTTGTGGGCAGTAGAAAAATTGTTTTCACAAATCTGTACCTGACATCAAAGATACTGCTTATATGGTATTCTTAAAAAAATACTTGCCTAAATTAATGAAAACTTACCAATGCAATGATGATACTGACGATTATTGATTGTATTCAAGTGTGTGTCGCGTGCATGTGGGAATAGAAGTAATGTAGTCTCTATAATTAGCAAATCGTGTAAGCTTAATTATAACGACTGTACACTTTTGGTCTTATTTTGAAAACAAAATATACTTTATTTTGGAGATTTGTAGACATTCTGAAATCGGGTTGATCTCATGCCAGGCACCGAAGACGGAAGTAGAGTAATATGTTTGTCTCTGGTGATTCCATATGATTCATTTTGTGAAAATTACCTCCATGTTTAAGATGGTAATGCAATCGGATCCCGGGAATTGGGTCTTGTGACCAATACGAAGTGTTTCCTTAGAAGATAAACATTGAGAGTAAATTTTTAAGGTTCATGAAAGGTGATGATGAACATTGAACATGAATAGATACCTGCAAAATGACTAGTATTCAATTCGTAGAAAAATTACTGAGGTTAGTGTTGAAGGGGAGGGATGGTTTGAAGTAAAGTTGTATTGAATTTATTAAAACTAATATGGACACTTTATCAGATATATTATGTTCAACTAAATATTTAGAAGTAAACTATTTGAAATATTTGAACTGAACTGAACTACAAACGTATAAAAAACAAAGGCTTTTTTATATTTCTGTGATTTTTATTAAATTCTATTGACTTTTTATTTGTAATTTACATCAATTGTGTTTGGGGCTATAAAATAATACTACATGTCAGCCAGCAGTGCATCCGTTGGTTTTCTAACCACTTGATGAGTTTCTTCTAGAGCTTTCTAGGGTCTCTTGATATATGGATTTGTAGCTCGACTGCAAAGAAAACATCTCACATAGCTTCTTCTTCCGGTTGTTTTTTAACTTCACCCAACCCTGAAAATATGCAACAAAAGTCTTTTTACTGAGCAGAATGATATTGATGATAGTTTTCACATGTCTTTATTCCATAGCAATAAGTCATTTGAGGCTTCGGTGAACATAACCCTTTCATCAAGTGATGCCTAGAAATATCAAGTTTCAGAAAGGAACATATTTAAGATTTAGAGTAGGAATAAACTTTTGATGAAAGTGCTTTAAAGGTTGCTATATGATTACACATAGGTAATTGTGTCATAAGTAGTCACAAGTTTGTGCACAGGGGTGACTATGCTAATAGTAATAATGAAATATCAAACACGGGGAAGTGATACATGATTGCATTATACTCGACTAACGCACCTTTATTATCAAAAATGTAAGGCTTTAAATGCTCTGGATTTAGCAAATCAGATCTCAGAGAGATAAGCTTACCTTAAACCTGGATATAATCCAAGTCAGTTGAAAAACTCTATGGTTTATCTAGGGTTTTGACAGAATTTCATGACATTAATGTACTCCTTTAATTTCATAATGTCACAGTCAGGAACAGATGCCAAGTATTGGCAACGGATGCTCATTCCTTATCATAACGACAATGTGTAAGTTATGATTGATTAAAATATTTTAACACAAGTATCAATATGCATTAAATGGAAAATATGTTTAAAAATATTTTAACACAAGTATCAATATGCATTAAATGGAAAATATGTTTAAAAATATTTTAACACAAGTATCAATATGCATTAAATCGAAAATATGTTTATGGGTATCGCACATCAAGTTAACGTGTATAGTGTGTACATCGTATAATAAGAAACATTGCAAGATGAGATTTCGTCATAAGTAACCCGACAATCTGGATGACAGAGGAGATGGGGTTGGTAAATTCATGAAATTCATTTGACGGGAAAAAAACATAAAAGATCAAAAAATTTCATCTACTCATTATAGGCTAAATAATTTGTATAATGTTAACCTAACGTGGTACAGCTTGTTGTCACGTGTGTGTGTGGATTGTAGTAACTTGTTCACGTTGTCATTATCGTGTGCTCATCTACTGTAGTTTACCATAATACTAACAACATATGTTTCAATGTTTCTTATTATTTTTCATTGTAGTGATTCGAGAAACCGAGCCACCCGTGTTTGATTGCTCCAGGTACGGACTGAAATCGACAGGACAACAAAACGAAGTCCTCCAATCCCCTAAAATCAACTTCTACAAGCATCCACCAAATGATCCTAGTATGCCAAAATGGAAATTACCGTATCCTCAAATCACAATGTCTAAATGTGGAGATGTCCAGCGACCCAAAGAGCCGGAGCCTGTTCTTGTGTTTCCACCAACCACTGCACCACCAATAATTCCATTGCGAGAACTTCAAGAACTCCAAGAACTAAGACGGATTGATAAACCACGTAAATCAACAACGGGTGGACCATTAACATCTCAAACACCACTCCCTCCATTGTTTGAAATAAGAACTCCAGATGAGGAAAAAGACGCGTTGATTTATAAAATGTCACTGTGGGCAATTCTTTTAGGAGTTTTTACAGTGTTATTCATAATTGGATGTTTTATGTTTTCTTTATGGTTTGGGACAAAGGTCACAACTGAAGAACAGAGAAGACTTCGCCAGGGCCAAAGCTAGCGGGAAAAAATGTGCTGAAGTAAATAAAAAGTACAAAAAAGCTTGCGAATTTCGTTTGCCCACCTTAACTAAACCTGGGTTTCAGTCTAGGTTATCCACTCAGAACTTTAGGGGCGCATCATCAGCTTTCGAGGGGGAAGCAGGAAGTTTGGTTTAGGGTTGATTTTTCCCCTAAAAATTACTGGTTTTTTTTTCTATTCTATGTTGGGGGGATTTTTTCTTCTGCCCATGGAGGGGATTTTTTTCAAAAAAACCCTGCTTCCCCCTGGAAATCTAATGTTGCGCCCCTTAGAAGATCTGCTTAGTACACACAGGTCATGATAATGATTAAGTAAAAGGAAAGGAAATGAGTTCGGAGTGACAGGCCAAACTTTGATTTAGTTAGAAAGCTGAGTGTGTGAGAAACATATACCTGGAAAGAAAAGATCTTCCAAGATATGCGGTGACCTACCTATTTATTTGCTGTAAGGAAGTTATATCAAGTATAAACTGAAACTCTATAATATGACTTACTGTGTTTATGGCAAATTAAGGAACATACCTGATGATATTTGTTTTGATACTTTATATATTATAGAGTACGTTTTTTGTTGTTCATTAAAGTTGGAAACCTTTCACAGGCCATGTTAGCTGCATATACAGACTGATAATAATCCTGCATTGAGTTCTAAAACTTTACACGGTATGGAAGTGATGGGTATGTGTCATGCCAGCTGGAGATTGAAAATAAGGGCCATTTCAGTATAATAGGACTTCATAGAAAAAAAGGTGCCATTCAGTGTGAGCTCGATTTAAAAAAACAGGTCGTTTTGGGTGTGATTTTCCTGAAATATGGTTCTTTCAGTGTAAATTTCTTCAATTTTGAGCGGAAACTTTTCAATTTCAGGTATAAAAGTCTTACATTTTTGGAATGCACGCAAAAGGTGTGAGCAGCACATGGAAGCATACATCTTAGACATTCTGTTATCTGTAATGGAAGTAAAATAAAATAAAATGGAAGTAAAATAAAATTTCAGCACTTAATGGCTATTGGCCCAAATGGCTATTGGCCCAAATGGGTTTTGGCCTAAATGGCATTGGCCCAAATGGGTTTTGGCCTAAATGGCATTGGCCGAAATGGGTTTTGGCCTAAATGGCATTGGCCGAAATGGGTGTTGGTCTAATTGGCATTGGCCAAAAAGGTTATTGGCCAAATTGTGAATTGGACAAAGTAGCATTGGACGAAATGGCATCGGACGAAATGGGTTTGGACGAAGTGGCAATTTCCCTGATCAACAAGCTTCAACAAGCCACAATAAGTACAATTGAAGAGGGTTTTTTTAGTCCAACGGTTGTTGGCATGCTACATAATTTTGTTGACATTTTAAATGTTTTATTTTCTATGTATTGTACAAAGCATTAAAATATAGACATTATGTTACATGTTTATTGATAAACAAAATACAACGGTGTCATGAAATGCATTGTGAGCACTGCATTGTTTCTGTTAAATAGCAATGTCAAAATTGATCCTAACATTTTCCAAACTTGTCCAAACTTAAAAGATATGAATTTGTTTTTTGATTGATTTCTGATTTCCATATTCTGATCATTACGTGAACAATCAAATAAAAAGCAGAATACGACTTAAAATCTGCTTTTGTTTATGGCTGAAATGAACTTTAAGAAAAATTAACTTTTTCCCTTTACTGTACTCTGTTTAATTTGATTGAACTGACATTCGGTTACTCAATGATATGTCAAGATTTCTTTTATTGACCAGTACTGAAGTTGGACATGTCTTGCACATCCTGTAGGCTTAGTGTGTTGTGTGTAAATTAAAGCATGCATTATGGAAACAAGTGCCAGAAATGTCAGCTTCAACATGAAAAATGATCCAATGAGAAAAAATCTGACATTCAAAGAGATTTTGTTCTACAGGATACAGTGTATCATTTTGACAGAGCAAGATACTAGTGATCTACGACCCTAATGGATATTTATTCCATAACCATCACTATCTATCCGGTCACGTTGTGAAGAATTAAACACAAATTGTGTGCCAAATAACCCCAGTTTAGGATTGACAATAGCAAGTTCGAGGACAAACGTGATACTTTTCCTTAGTTAATGTGGCATTATCACTGTAAAATTTAATTGGTATAAGACTTATTTTTAATTAGTCTTTGTAAATTGAATATTATGTCATTAAAGAAAAAAGTGCTAATTTAAAGCTGTATGTCGATCGGAAGCTGATACATCAATTCCAGATATTTAAGATCAATTTTGCTCATTTCAGATACTTCTATAGCTAAAATCAAATCCAAATTTGGATTAAAAATTGCAATCAATTATATTAAATTCTAAATCTTTTAGATTGTGATTTTTAAAAACTGTCCACACAAAGTAATAGTTTCGAGTGTGTCTGATCACTCCTTGCCATGATAACAGGCCAAACCTGTTTAGTGGATACTGTGGCAAGTGCTGATAATGAGTGTTAGATATGTTTGGCTTGATACCATAGCAACGATTGATCAGAGACGTTTGAAACTATTACTTTGTGCAGACAGTTTTGCACCAGGAACATTTTAAGACCATTTTCAGCAAAATCTGACACTTTTGAAATTTCGGACTACCATAGGGCTAAACACGTGACCCCTGAACGACCTTTTTACGTTTTGGATATAACTCAAGAGCCGAACATCGGAGATGGGTAAAACTATACTTTTTACGCATCCTTGTGACGAGAGGAACACATTGGCATGATTTTGAACAAGATTTGACCAACTTTAAAATTTACCCCCTGAAATGGCGGCCATTTTGATTTTGTCGTTTCCTGAAAAAACCCTCAAGGTAGATTTTTGTCATCACCGGATTTGGAATCAGCACCCTCAAATTGACAAGAATCCATCAAAAAACATTGTACATGTAAGAAAATACGGTCCCAATGCCTGTAGCTTGGACTATTAGTGGCGAAGTCACGGCCGGCGTCTGATTCTCAATCCAAAGATCACCAGTACGAAATGTGGGTAGGTCCAAAGGAAAATTTCTTCACAGGTGTAATCAACAGCAAATGTAGTTCTAGAAAATGGAATAATATTGTATTTTTTCTTAATTAATATTTTTAAAATGTCACAGTTACGTTGGCGATTCTTATCGGGACACCTTACATAGAGTCAGAATGACTTCTGACACGGAGTTATAATCACTGACTCTTTTAAGGAGTATGTATGCTTGACTCCATAAGTGAGTCATTTGACTCCAGAAGCGGAGTTGTTTTAGACATAGAGTCACAGAGTAAGGAGTCACCTGACTCCTTTTGGTTGTCAGAGTATTTTTAGAGATATTCTGGCTTAATGGACATTTCATATATGTGTACCGCCGCGGCAAAAGGGTCCAGTTGTCGGCTCGTACATGTTGCTTCTTGTAGCATATCTAATGTATGGTATTCGTATACATCAGATATGCTACAATGAGCAACATGTAGGAGTCGACAACTGGTCCCTTTTGCCGCGGCGGTACACATATGTTTTTATAACTATCATACATCCGGCCACGTTAAGAAGAACGTGTTTCAAAAA
>JXSR01S034102.1:29182-44451 GCA_000969725.1 Ophiothrix spiculata
TTTGTAAGTTCCCCTTGAATGAAGCTCTATTGAGTATTGTCATTGATCTGTTCACTCAACCGTAACGATATTTACTTATTTACTACGCACATGCTTTCTTTTATCTATGCTGAAAAAAATTGATGTAAAAATAAGACAGATATGATAAGTTTTCCAAGGTGACTCATTTTGAAGTTCCATTCAGAAACACCCTTACTTTATGGCCAATAATCATGAAATTGGATCAGACAAAAATCTACCCAAAAGTTTGGTACAACATAACTATTGTTGTGTACTACTGATTGAAATGAAACAAACGGTATATAAAAGTTCAACTCATGGGCTATAAAATGCAATCTTTACATACTTTCTGACTATCCGTTAAACCCCTGAAAATTGCACTGAAAGATTGTAAGGTTTATTCTGGGACACTCTGTATTTGCAAGGTATAGTTAGTTGAAACCCTAGACCGTCATGGCATGATTGTCGAGGCCGCGTTGGAGTGCCTGGGGGGGGGGGGGTTGTTAAAGCCCTCGATGCTTGTCAATGTCAGTGTCTGCCTCTGCAATTCAAGTCCAAATTTCTTGCCCGGGATTTCTTGCTTTTTTTGAAGGGGAAAGTAATTTTTTGGGTGAAAAATATGGTATCAATTTCTGGGAAAATGTCACATTTGTCGTACACCGTATTCTAAAATGTATTTTAAAAGATTTATTTTTATGCAGACATAGGGCCTATACCGAACGTACGCTGAACGCAAAGCATTGTGGGAAAGAATGCCGTTTTCGATATAATGATGGCGACTCATTTCCACCTGCATGTGTAGTGGAAGAGAAGATATTTTGTAAATCCCATCATGCATTGCTTTCTAAATTAAAGTTTCTATGGGAAATTTTGTACAGGAAGTCATGTGGGTAATAAGTGATGAAACCTACCCAAAATACTTTGATTTTTGGGCATTTCAAGTCTTTTTCATTACTAACTACTCACATACAAACAATGCATGATAGGATACACACGAAATCTTCTCTTGTCTTGTGGTTCGGAAAGAAGAAGATATCTAATGGTGCGTTCCGGAGGTAGCACTTTTAAGAAATGTAAACTTCAGACAGAAACAAATGGGACTCTGCAGCCCTTGTTTTGATAGAAGGCCACATATGCAATCATTGAATATGGTGAAGCACTATGCGTCATCGTTTGGCGTTAAACCTAACATAACAAACTTGACTTTTTGATGACCTAGTTGGTTTAATCAAGTTTTCATGGCCATTGCAATGTTTCACAAAATTTATTTGGCTTAAAAGTGTCCAGTAAGCCTAGGTAGGCCTATTAATTAGTAAACTGTTATGTACAACATGTCAACTTGATGTGATTCACAGCAATGTCCGTGGTGAACGGAAAGAGTTCACAGGATTCAGTTTTGAAAGGTTTCCTGTTGCCAAATGGTGTAGACACCTGACAAATTTGAATTGTTCATTTAACGCCCAAATGCGACAGTGTAAACTTATGAACATAAACAAATTATCGGATGCATTTTGTCTAAACCTCTGTTTCTTCTTTTTTCTTAAATCGAAACAGACTAAGCGGATATATCGGTTAATTATACTTTGATTAACCTTTCAACACAGACCAAAATTACGATTATAAGTTTATTTAAGATAAACTTTATAGTTAACTACTGATTGTTATTAGCTCTTGGCACTATGTTTTTGTTTTCATTGTTTAGGAATTCTGCATTGACCAAATGACCATATTAACCGACAAATTAGTCATAGGCCAAGACCTATTTCATATCAAAACTTATGGCAACAAGGATAATAATTCCAATTAACCGACATTGAGACAACAACCTGTTAACCATGGTATCACGATGGCTCTAAAATGTATCTTAGCTGTCTTGCTTTTATTTAACATTTGTAATGTTGTCTGTGATGTTGATTCAAGCAGCGAAGAATTGAGGAACAGTGAGGAAGAAGTTCAAATTCATCCTCAACAGCAGGTACTTGGTCCATGCCAGAATATATACCAACAGGCATATCCTACAGTATGCCAATACATAGAAGCATGGAAGGCATGTGGTTATGACTTCTGTAAATATTACCTGCACTATTACTGCTGTATGAAACCAGAACAAGTTGATGTTAAAGATCAGATATGTGGACATAAAGGGACTTACAAATATACCTTTCTCAATACATGCCAATTTGTTCATTTTCAATGCTCATACGGGGATTTTTGTATGGACCATACTAGTGATCGCACTAAATGTCGTTTTGGATTCAGTAAGTTGAACTCCATACTTGATACTTTTCTTTTTTTTCATCTCTATCATGTGTTTTTATGTGACATAATAATATCAAACAATATAACCAAATATTTGCGTGTCTCTGTAATAATTATTCTATCTGAAGTTTGAGCAACTTGAATAATATATCATATTACTGTAGCCTGTAATATCGAATGGATTCCTTTAATTTTACCTTTTGCAAGATTTATGAACTCAGACATGTCTAAAAAGCTCCAAATACTCAATAACATTTGACATGATACCGAAAGACTACCAAAGCAAGCTGCAAGACAAGACAACCTGTTGCATGTACGTGTTCTTTCAAAAGTAGGGTGTTTCACCATCAACATCATTAAATGACAAGTTGGTTTCCGTAGCTATAAGGCAATGATGTTGCAGAGCATAAGATTTTGTCATTGTAGATTTCTATATGTTGCTGAATTAAATTTACCACAACTACGGGTTCAATGGCAGAGAATATTACTGCAAATATTTTCTATTACTGCAAATCTTTTCTGTATTTTAATGGTATCAAGAATTAAAGTTTATACGTTTAAACTCACTAATTTTGGTTTCTCATATTCCTTTTCAGTTCAAAGGGAGCCGTGGGATCTTCGATGTAATTATGCAGGTAATCGCAATGATAATTTACCAACGACCTTATCGGTGCCGATTACAACAAACCCTTTGACAAGTACTGCATCATCAACATCCAAGGTACCTTCAACAACTTCTACTACCAGAACGACAACAGAACCACTCAAGACAAATGCTCCTGAAATACCAATGACGACCATCTCAAACCAAGTTTTGTCAACAACTTCTGGGAAACCTTTAACCACTTTAACCCAAACAACGGAAGCTCAAACCACATCGAGAAAGGATCACACTACTGAAACAGAAACAATTACGTCATCAATAGGAACTGACACAACTAATCTGATAACAACTTTATCTTCAATACTAAGAGGGAGACCACTAGGTATATCAAAGCAACCAGATAAACACGCCAATTTTTCGCCTAAAACTGAGAAAGCGCGAGTTCCAATAACTTCAACACAACCACCTTCAACATTATTGACTACAACAGAAATGCCAAATAATCTAAATGATGTGTCCTGCCATCCGAACTCATCTGTCTACATTCCAAGTGCATCACCTCCACTAACCCCAATACGGGTATCACAACCAACTTCATCAACAGATATGTCCAATGCGAGATTAACGCCAAAAATGTCATCAATACCTCAAGCATCATTTCAAACAGTACCACCATCTTCAACATCAATACCTCCAAAAAAGCTTCTCTCAACGACGGCTCATCTAACCTCTGAACAACAATCAACTTCAGTATTAAGAAAATCATCAACATTAGGATCAACACAAATTCCAATATCAACGTCAGCAACAACATATACAACAAATGCAGGACCATCGACGAAGTCAATACTTTCATCAAGTAGAAAAACACTTCCTTCTGTTATTCAAAATTGTAGCAATCCTTTAATTTTCCAAAAAGTTCAAGAATCAGGTGTACCAATGGTACCAAGAACATTTACGATGTCTATTTACAACTGTCCCGTAATTGATCACAGACAGCACGCGTTTTATGATCTGAGAACTTCATCGCAACAGCAGGTTAATTGCAAGACTTGCGGAGTTCGTGTTCCTCCCCGATTTCCGGATTGTAAATTTCCTGATTGGGGAGAACAAGAACAATTGTCCACGGTATTGATACACTAACTTATTTCTTATAACATGTTAGCACGGTAAATGAATTGAATAAATGATGAAGAGAACAAAAGCACATGAAGAATGATTAATTTCAAGCACTAACATAGGCAACATTACACTATGATAGTTTGCAGTTTAGATGGTTCTTGATACAGACATCGCGAGGGCTTGGCAAGGCAGATGCTTAAAAGATGCTGGGTTGTATTTGGTAGAGAATTGCTTTTGCTGGCGCTTGATGTCTTTGATGGAGAGTTGTTATGTTTGATCTTGTTTCGTCCTCATCCAGGTCATAATTCGAAGCATATTTTTCCTCTGGATGGATTCAAGCAATTTAAGTATCGCAGGGCTAGCATACCATTGACATTGACATTGACGTTGTTCCCAATTATTTTGGAGTAGAAGAGTGTATTATTGACCTATTTCAATTCATTCAATTACATGTTAAAACGTTTTTGAACGCAATTTTCACAAGTGAATTAAACCGATCAGATTAACTTGATTTAAAACTTAACAAATATCACGACATTCGCTACACTTGAGATTAACTGGAAAGGAAGTTCACTCCGAATATTCTTGAATTTGTTTATTGAATCATCATACCACGTCATTGTGCGCGAGTAAACCCCTCCCATTCTGCGCACCGCAAAAACTGGCATGAACAAAAATCCGACTAGTAATTGAAATTTTCGACAGAAAGACGGGACTGTAAATGTCATTTCAAAAGTACTCTGTACTTTTGTATTTGTACTATTGTATTATTTAAACATTTTAAGTCAACCTGTAACAATAATTATCATTTGAAGGCGGTTGCTACTTCATCTCAAGGTAATTCGACCCTAGAGGTAATCAGGTTCAACGGGTCGTTTTTCATTCTATCATGGCATTTAATATACAAGTGAATAAAGGCCCGTCTGTTTTGGGACATGAAACCCCAAAGATTAAATTAAGTGCACTTATCCCTTGACGCTAATTGTCCCTTGGTATGCGTCCATATCACACAGAATAAGGGGAAATGGGCCGAAGAGAATTCACACCACACAACGCAAATTACAGTATATCGCATAATTTCAAAACAATTAGGTCATTCAATGAGTCCAAATTAGATGATGTCAACCAGTCGGTGTATAACGGTTTAATGTGGTAAATATTCCAAAAATTGCTTGCTGTATGAACTTTTATATCGTCCATTATTTATTTTAAATGAAATTCCAGATATGAAATGTGAATGTTGGAATATATCAACCTTTAATAGGTTAAACATCTCAATTTTTGTCGCTTCTGCTAAGTAGAAGTATTGTGCACCTTTATAAAAGCAGGAAACTTTTCATGCTTTTATAAAGGTGCACAATACTTCTACTTAGCAGTATTGTGCCTCTTTATAAAAGCAGGAAACTTTTCATATGCCTAGTAGATGGTTCAAGGATTCATTATCAAAACCAGACCCAAAAATAATTTGACCTCTGATGATCTGTAGAGGTCATTGACTTTTTTAACCGGAAATACCATATTGATACAATAAGCTTTATACAACTATACTTGTAAAACACTTGTAGTTCAAAGTTATTATTGGAAAATAGCTTCTTGAACCATAACAAATACATTTGACTCTAAATTAGCGCATATGCATGGTTTTTTTTCAAAATGGCTGCCAAAATGGCCGCTAAAATAGCTTATTTTCAATAAAATTAACCCAAACAGCTTTTAAAATCCTCGATATCATAAATAATCAACAGAAAGTATCATTTAGGATAACAGCAAAAATATTTGCCCCACATTATGTCGTTTATATGTTTCAAATTGAAGGGGTTTTCTCAGAGATGAAAAATCTTGATTGATTTTCTTAAGAAAATAGTATTTGGTAGATTTATTTGTGCTGATAACGAATCTAAAATAAACAATATGTCACCGTGCTCGTTTTTTTTTTGAAAATATCAACCACGTAAAATATTATTTGAATGGATCAGTTTTAGTTATTCCTGAGGTATGGATTATCTATGGTGCAACAAGTCTTTGTGATTACATTAATTCCAATGCATCTGCTAATCAATAACGGATAAACCATTAAACATTCATGACAGCCTCTGTTATTATTAGAAAAAGAAAGTTTGGCAAAGACTTGTTACACCAAATATTAGGAGGCTCCAAAGACCTGTAACCAACTGTAAAATGTGTCTCATTTGCTTAAAATGGCCATTGTATTAGAAAAAGAAAGTTTGGCAAAGACTTGTTACACCAAATATTAGGAGGCTCAAAAGACCTGTAACCAACTGTAAAATGTGTCTCATTTGCTTAAAATGGCCATTGTCCTTGAGAAATGTGTACAATAAATAAGGTTTTTTAACACTCAACCTGTTGCCGTTTTGATATGATAGGATATACAGGCACTAAGTTAGAAACTCTTTTTAGAATAGTATATTCATACCAACCACAACTGATTTTAGTATGTCTGACCTTACATTTTTGCGCGAATTGGTGAAATACAACAACTTGAACTGTTGTCCGTACACAAGAACTCAAATCGGCAATTTTGACTCAATTTTTAATCAAACAACGGCTCATTTTACTTACTCTATATATTTCCAGATCATTTAGAAAGTTTTATTTTCAACTCATATGGATATGTAAAAGCAGTAACAATGTCCAGTCTTTCCATTCGTTGAATTGTTTTTGCGTGCTTTTAAAGTTTGTAAACACTTAAGGGGGGGGGGGGAGGGGTATACGTTTTTATTTTCCAACAATTCGTTTACATCAAGAAAATGCAAAGTTATGGCGATTTTAAGACAGGCAGTCGAAATTTTCGTGACGTTTTTCCTATACATTTGTATATAGAAGACATTCACCCTGTGATTTGTAGGATTTTCATTTAAATTTGATTTTAATAAAATAATTACATTTTCCTAAAAAATAAACCATTTATTTTATCAAGATAATGCATTTTGAATTTCGTTTCCAAATTTGAATTACGGTCCAAAATTACCTGATTGGTCGGTTCCTGGTTACCATGGCAACCAAATCGAAAATCCAGATTCATGGTTTTCTCCGTATTGTTATTATACACCACATCCCCAAATATGGTGAACATGCAAGATTCGGTTTTCTAGTTACGTTCGTTCTTGTGTTTAGCCAATCAGAGGCCTAGCGTCGTTACCATGGCAACCAGTTCAAAACAAAACATATTTTTGGAAACCTCTTAACCTAAGCTTCAATATATAACACTCTTGGTTAAACACGCACTAACATCATGAAATCATGATCTGAAGGTCGTGGTGAAAAAACGTATACCCCCCCCTTAAATTGCCTATTTCTGGACTTTTCCACCATACGTTTGTATGGCGAGTGCTAGTGTGCAGTGATGCAGTAAAAATTATTCAGCGATTAAATAGTGAAACAAAATACGAAATTGTTAACATAAATTAGACTTTTTTTTGTGTGAATGTCAAAATTATTTCAATCGATGAAGTTTTTGTCGAAGCTTGAGACCTTGGTATACTATTGATTAGTCACCACGTTAAAGTTCGTCAAAAAACGAAACAAATTATGAGTTTTTTGAGCAGATTTTTAAACATTCGTAATTAGATGGATTTAAGGAAAATGTTCATGTTTTCAGCACGAATTGGGTCAATGGGGTCAATTGAGGTCATTTTCGGAAAATCGAATTTCCAAAAAAATATAAGTTTTTTTTAGCAGATTTTTAGACATTCGTAATTTGATGGATTTAAGGAAAATTATGTTTTCTGCACGAATTGGGTCAAATGGGGTAAATTGAGGTCATTTTCGGAAACTCGAATTGAGGTCATGACCTAATCAGTGCCAAAAAAGTTTGGAGTGAAAATGCCTTCAAATAACGAATGTTTAAAATTGGCTGACTGAAAAATTTTCGAATTTCTAAAAATGACCCCATATGACCTAATTCGTGCCCAAAAAAAGTTTAGAGTGAAAATTCATTCAAATAACGAATGTCTAAAAAATTGCCTAAAAACTTACCTTTTTCAAATGTCTAATTTCTAAATTCTAATATGCTGCTAACTTTACCATGGTTATTAGTCTCAATGTGATTACTTATTCTTTTCTACAAATAATTACGACGGATTACGTTGGATTACATCTTGTCAATGGTGACTAAATTCAGTGCAATAATACGAAGTTGCATTTTTAAATACTTGAGTTTTAAAATACAAATTTTTCAATTGTTCCCCTAACGTATTAATAAAGTAGAATTTGTTAACTAAAACTGAACTAAAAGCCCGATTTTTTCATTGTTTTACACCGAACAATTTGTTTACAAAACGTAAACTTGAAAATTGAACTCAACAACTTAGTGCTTGAGTTCAAACGTACTGTCCGTGCATAACAATGCATTTTGTAATCTGTTGTAAAATATTTTGTTAACCCATTACTTATTCTACTCACTGGAGTTATAATAAGTATAGATAATCCCCACTTGAGAAAATGCATTCCGTAACAATCCTTTTGTGTTTATACGAGAAAAAGCACAACTAAAACGGCCAGAGATATTTGCTTTTGTCGAAAGCAATAGCCTATCCGATACTTTGATTGACATGCTTCTTTTGTGCGGTAAGATTAATTCGATATTTCTTTTGTCAATTACAATTTGTAAACTTTTTGTAAACTAAATCCTTCTTTGTGTTATAATGAGATAAGTTACGACAAACTTGAACAGGCTTAGGGTATACCTGGTGAGTCTATACCTTTTGCCAGAACTCGCCATAAACATCCAAAAATGCATAGCAGTGCTTTTAAATTTGCAACCTTTCCCATTGAAATTACTTTTATTTCTATTTTAAATGTGGCTTTAGTGGTGACGTACACCTGTGTCATCATATCGCGCACCTTTCGTAGATAAATCAAGGGTTAAGTCTCTCAAGTCGGAAAAACGATTTACTGCTTACATTGAACAAATCCGCAAAACCAAAAACCAGTACGTTCGGCTTTATCAATTTGTCAATGTATGCATGGTATGTACTTCGTATCTGGAAACCAGACTCGAAACTCAGATGTAATCCCGAGGATGTAATTTATCAAGCGCCATTATAAGTTCACAACACGAGTATGTATTTATTTTACATCATTTTCAGTTATTAGGACCTATAGCATATGGAAGCATTCTCACCTCATTCTGCACTTTTTGTTTTATTTGAAAGCGAAATTTCAACAGAGAGGCAACTAAACGTTTAATTCTGGATCAATGAATAGCACGTGAACCTTTGACAGTAAAATCTCTGTGGACACCGGTAAAATACCGGCTTTATGCTGAAATTGTTACAGTTTGTATTTCAGCATTATTTATACGGAACATTTGATTCGGAAGGAAATACTTTACTCATGACTTATGTTGAAAAGAATCACTTTTGTTAGTTACCACGTGCCACATCACTTCTGATTGTATTCTGTATCTACTTTTTTTTATAGGAACAATCAAATAATAAGGTAAGATTGTAAGATTGATTTTTGTTTTCCAATCTAAAAGATTGGTTAAGGTGTTTCCTCCCAGAAGCAGTTGCTCTTATAGGCTACGACTGCGGGATAACGAGTTGTTTCAAGTATAGTAAAATTTTCAACGTACATTGAACGCACGCACGCAACGCGTTTGATTAAGGGGTTTTCTCTAAGAAAGAAATACTCCATTTATTTTCTTGAAAATTAAGTATTTGGTAGATTTATTTGTGCTGATAACGAATCTAAAATAAAATAAATAGGTCACCGTGCTCGTTTTTGGGATACAGGCATTTCAAAAAGTACATGTTTTCCCAAAAAATCACCCGATTAACCATACAAAGTATAGGGAAAACTCCAAAATGTCGATCATTATGTGCTTGTAAAATAGTAAATCCTCCATTTATTTTTCTAATTTTTATATATGTTAAAGCACTTTTTGCGCTCTTCAAAATACTGAAATAAAAAAATGTGGTCACCTTGTTAGTTTTCAAGAAAAATGACAAAAACTGGCATTTTTTTGATAAAATTTGATTACTTTGATTGTCATCTGCGTCTGCATAATTTTCCGCGTATATATTATGCAGCGATGCGGCGCGTGATTAACCAAACGCTTTAGTATAGCATGCGTTCAGTGTGCATTAAAATTTACGCACGCAAAACGGATGCAACAATTGTTTTGACTTTTTACTATTTATGTTAAAAATCGTTATCCTGCAGTCGTGAGCAACTGCATCTCAGAGAAAACCCCTTAATCACATGTACAGTACTGTTTTAAATATGCATACGCAGATGTGCATTCTAAGCAATCAAATTTTACCGTCGTTTTTATGAATTTTGAAGAACGCCAAAGAAGCCTTATTTTTGAAAATGATTTACTATTTTAGGAGCACATAAATAATGATTGACTTTTTTGAGTTTTCCTTATGACATTGTGTGGCAAATCAGGTGAATTTGGAAAACATGTCACCTTTTTTGAAATGCCTGAATCTCAAAAATGAGCACGGTAACCTATTGTTTTAATTTTGGACTATTATTATTATCAGCACTATTAGACTTTTATTATTATCAGCACAAATAAACCTACCAAACACTAGATTTCTAAGAAATCGATGGTGATTTTACTTTTCGGAGGAAACCCCTTAACTGCCATTGCAATCAAAAATAAATCAACGCAAACCAGAAAGCGGGCAAAAACGAGGGTCACTCAAGTGGCATTGCAATGAGAATAAAGATCCTCAACGTGGTGAAATATATTGATCAGCCATTCTATTGTGACTCGCGTGACATTTTTACAAAAATCCATCTTTAAATGTGCCACTACTTTAAAATTAGCTTTCCTCTTCTTACATATTTTTGAATTGGGGCAATGTGAATAGTTTGTGATGCAAATACTGGCCACAGACCAAGTATTTTTCAAGATATCACAATTTATTTGCTGTGACTCGCGTGACAGGCCACTAAGCAAATTTTTGAAGTCACTTATTCAAACGCTTCTTTTTAGAATTGTACTTGTAGTACAAAAATATTTTTTTCTGTATTAGATTCCTCTAGTCCACTCTATGCAACAGTTAATCTGTCCTGAGTGCTCTGTGTAGTGTGCACTGCCTTGTTTAAAGTGTGACTCCCGTGACACAACTGCGTGACTCGCGTGACGTAGTAGCTTTGTGCAAATTTTACTGCAGTGCATTTTCAAAACGAAATGAAAAAACATGGAAACCATCCTAGATTATCCTTATTTCAACCTTTATTGACCACTTTCAACCAAAAAACAAAATTTATTATAAATAAAGTCATATAAAGGAGGCTTTAAATGTTGGTCTTTTTACACTAAATTTAGTGAAAAAACACGTTTTTTGGCAAAATTTCATGTTTAACAAATGTCAATCATATTGTGTGATGGCTCAAATTAAGAACACACACACTAACCTCTTTCATCTGACACCAAAATTGTTACTATAGCACCTGTAATTTGAAAGTTCTGAGTATTTTTCATGTTTTGGAAAGTGAGACAGTTCCACGGAATGGTTGTTATGATCAAGAAAGTCATGATGCTATGTAAGGTGTAAGCTTACAAAGTCAGCATACGAAACTACCTGCTTAGGCTGCTTGGGTATAGAAAACCTTTTTTTCTGCAGTTTTGGTAATGAAACTGATATGAGGTAGCGCTATTATCATGTAAACAACACGTTGAAAATGTTGAAAGATTATATACAAAATATTGAAAGATTTAGATTATTAAATTTATGATTTGTTTAGCAGTTCAGGTTAAAATGCAATCGATCAAGTTCTAGCTAAATCATAAATTTTAAATCTATATAAGTGCATAGGGAAAGCCGAAAGCTAAACTCACCCGGTGAGGGGCATTTAAAAATAATTATTTTTTTAGACCAAGATATTCCCCCAATATACAGCTCCTGCATGAACTGTTTCTTTATCGTATCATGCGGAAAACATGCAAAAATTACATTTACACACACAGTACACAATTTACCCTTTAAATTTAATTGTATTTTCCATTTAAACTAATCTGTTTTCAACTTATTTAGGTTTGTTCTAATTCTTTGTTTTTCAAATAATTCGTAAATCTTAAACAAAGAAAAATGCAGCATACTTGAGTTAAGTTCTGGCTTTTGTTAACCAATTTTAATATAACGCTGACGCTCAGATACACAAATCCCATTGTTTTGCTGCAGAGTGTCATGAATGTGTTTGACATACCCACAACATTGGTTGGTGGCCGGTACTCATGCTCATCATATAAAATGGCGTAAAGGGTCTGATTTTAACCACCAGGGCGTCTACGTTTTTGGATAGTTGTACGCATTTTGGGGAGCGATTAACATCATCTCGCACTATTTAGGAGTGTATTTTTTTTCGCTCAACTTTTACGCCATTAAGGGGCCAATTTTGAGGAGCTCTGACGAACATGAGTACAACGTTGGTATTCGAGCGGTCCCTGGGTCACAACGGAACAAAGGCCCCTTAGTAAAACTAGTATTATAATCACCAGTCAAAAACAACTATTTAGTTTTTTGTAACGAGTCTTAATGTGTTGCTATCTGCTTGATGTTTTGTGATCTGGTTTAGTGAAACCTCACATCTATCTACACCTCTGCCTATTGCACATTATTATCGTTACGTCAACCGACCAGTGATGGTGGTTTAATTGATCATATACAAAAAAAAGTGCGTGATATATTTGAGGATTTTGGCTATAAATATGACCCTAAAAGGTTTACAAAAATTTGATTTACAAATTCTTAAACAACAGATTTGAACTGACTTATTGTTTACGAAAACTAATGAAAGTATTTCCGATATGTCACCTATGAACTATGTTTCACCTGACAGTATAGCTTTAGTCAAAGATTTGGTATTTGATTTAAGGGTACCCTAGCCATGACAAATTCTTCCATTAGACTGTTTAATTTTTATGGCTCTGTATAATCATTTTAATATATTCTTTAGAAACACACAACCCCCGCACACAAAAATAAACACACCCACCTACCCCCATTATACCCCCACACAAAACAAAATGAAAACTAACATAAGACCATTATGTGTCGGTGTGGTACCACATTCATAAGTGATGGTGGTGTGAATGTTAATTTTTTATTAAATGGATAATTCCGATATTGAGCGTGCATGGCGAAGGATGTTAGAGCACGCACGAACACCAGGCACGCTTTTCAGGACAATGGTGCAAGCGATGTCGATCACGTGCGTATATGACACAATAGTTCAATATTCTTTGATGGGCAGGATATATTGCGTAGGACATTTTTTTGACATTTATACGCCTATAATATTTTACATTTTCAAAAGGGCTGTCAATTTTTTTTGGTATCCGGAGTTATATCGCGTAAATAATCAGAAGATCTTCAAACTTCAATAGGCACCAACTTGTTTATTTGAGTAAACACTTTTGTGTAACTTTGGTTTTATCTTCATATTTGACATTGTTGATATGCCTCACAGCATTCAGCGATGTGTTGCTATGCTAATGCACTCGCAACTATTTGCATTCATTAAAATACATAGTGTTAATTTTGTTATCAGTTAAGTAAATGCAGATAAGTGTAGATATCTAGATACCTTAAAATGTGTCTTGTCCTTGATAGATCTGATTGATATTTGCTATAGTAAAATCGGCATGAATAATTTTCGTTCGATGTAGAACCGATTTAAAAAAATGATCGAAGGTCACGGGACTCGGTTTTTGCATGCGAATCAGTTTAGAAATAAAATTTTTGGGATTTTTTTTGGGAAATAGTAAAGGGATCTATGGGAAATGTGGCATAAGTGACATAGTGTTGATTCAAAAACTTCCCATTTAAATTTGGTGTCATTTTTCCCACAAAATTTGCGCAAACGTATGTCCTTTCAAATAACAAAATAACAAGAACAAGACAGTGACTGCCCTGTTCTCATGAAATAACAAGACATTCTCCTACAATGGCATAGCAAGCAATGGCAAGGTAGACAGACTGACCTCGACAAAAAAATGCAGGAAATCGGGAAAGCAAGCGGGAACTTGAACCAGGAAGCAAGAAAATAGAAAACTGCAAGACGGGAAACAGTGGGAAAAGAAGAGAAATGTGTGAAAAAAAGACGAAGACAAAAATGCTGAAAATCGCTGAAATTTCCGAACTTATTTGTATTAAAGGGTGGCGTATTAACCAAATTTAGACGGTGCAACATTTTATAAAAAGAATAAAAGGTCTGAATTGAAAACAAATAGGCTCTAAAGATTCTGAATTTTTGTTTTGTTATTTGGATATTTTTGCAATAGAGAACAAAGAAAATGATGCAAGTTTCAAGTAATATGAATGATCCTACCAAGTAAATGAAAACATATTTTAATGATTCAATATGTTCATAACAAATAAAACATGAAAAAACACTTCTTTGGTATTTTTCGGAAAGCAAACAGGAAGTTGTTTCAACATGACAAAAAATGGCATAAGTATTAAACACCGCGAAAAACGTTTCTAGTTATTAAACCTGGCAAGGCGGTGCACTGTAAATAAAGTAGGTCAATGTATAAAATTATTAGAGGTTATTGATGAAACCATGAAACCCTGCATTGTTCATGTAATTGTATTGGGGACAAGGCAATTTACTGTCTTGCTAGTTGAGGTCATCCTGCTCCAAAGGCTGATACTCTTGATACCTGACAAATAATTATTCCTCCCGGAAAACTTTTGTTTTAAATTTCGAAAAGTTTTTTTTTATCATTTATTCCCTGTACTTGGGTCTGGTGGTGGGAGAAAGTTTGTAATGACTCTTAAATAATCTTTTGCAAGTGGTAGAATAGCATTCAAGAAAAAAATATAACAGTGCAGAAATTATGAATCAAACACATGATATTAAATGATTGATTTGATGCTGAATAAAGGTGCAAGGAGCACCAATCATCATTTATAACTACAACAATATAAAGAAATTTTGATATCGAGAACTATCGAGAAGTGAGTCGGCCAGGGCTTTAAAGAGACTAGCGCTAGCGGCACACGCGCCAAAATTGGCGCATTGAGTAGTACTTTTATTGGCGCTTTGGCTCTCTTAAAAAACAAAGAAATACATTAGAAATACACTGAGAAAAAGGATCATTTGACGCTTTACCCTACAATTTACTCATCAATCAGTGATCAATTTGGCGCATCGTAAATAGTTTAAAACCCTGTTCTACATGTCACTGAATCTGATGTCTGCAGTAGATAACTGGGAAATGTCACACATTTCAAATGCAAAAACGCTGGGCTTTTTATTTTTTCAGATTAACACTTTAACACTTAACTGCATACGGGGG
>JXSR01S034102.1:44501-60999 GCA_000969725.1 Ophiothrix spiculata
AAATAGGCTCTAAAGATTCTGAATTTTTGTTTTGTTATTTGGATATTTTTGCAATAGAGAACAAAGAAAATGATGCAAGTTTCAAGTAATATGAATGATCCTACCAAGTAAATGAAAACATATTTTAATGATTCAATATGTTCATAAAAAATAAAACATGAAAAAACACTTCTTTGGTATTTTTCGGAAAGCAAACAGGAAGTTGTTTCAACATGACAAAAAATGGCATAAGTATTAAACACCGCGAAAAACGTTTCTAGTTATTAAACCTGGCAAGGCGGTGCACTGTAAATAAAGTAGGTCAATGTATAAAATTATTAGAGGTTATTGATGAAACCATGAAACCCTGCATTGTTCATGTAATTGTATTGGGGACAAGGCAATTTACTGTCTTGCTAGTTGAGGTCATCCTGCTCCAAAGGCTGATACTCTTGATACCTGACAAATAAGTATTCCTCCCGGAAAACTTTTGTTTTAAATTTCGAAAAGGTTTTTTTTATCATTTATTCCGTGTACTTGGGTCTGGTGGTGGGAGAAAGTTTGTAATGACTCTTAAATAATCTTTTGCAAGTGGTAGAATAGCATTCAAAAAAAAATATAACAGTGCAGAAAATATGAATCAAACACATGATATTAAATGATTGATTTGATGCTAAATAAAGGTGCAAGGAGCACCAATCATCATTTATAACTACAACAATATAAAGAAACTTTGATATCGAGAACTATCGAGAAGTGAGTCGGCCAGGGCTTTAAAGAGACTAGCGCTAGCGGCACAAGCGCCAAAATTGGCGCATTGGTGTAGCGGCCCAAATGACTTTTACCACTACAAACTGGCTTAATAGTTGACATATCGCCGAATTCCGGTATGACATGTTAGCAACGCTCCCTTTCTACACTTAAAGGATGATACGACTCACCAAATTGTATATTTAACTTCTGCAAACTTTATTCTACATAATGTTGGTTTCGTTACATCAGAATTCTTCTTCTAGATGGAATATTGTGATCATATCATGAGAGATAGAGGTACAAAACTATTATCAGTTCCGAAGAACTCAGCGACCTGTGAAGTTACTTACTTAAGACGCACACAACTAAAATAAAAGAGCAAGTCTCAGACCCTTCACACTGTGGTAGCAAAGTTAAAAGACAAATCTGCAGTAACAGGGGGGTACCATAGTACGAAACATTTGGTGTCTCGGTTTTCGCATTTTAACGCCGCAATATTTCGGGCTGTTAATTTATGTAATTGCCTAAATAGTAGTTGTGCTTCTTTTAGCAAAACAACAACAACAAGAATTGAGATCGACCGCGTCGTTTTCGAGAGCTAATTAGCATAAATTAGCATTTTTTTTATGGGGGGGGGGATGCGAAAAAAATGATTTGCCCATAAAACCACCCGGAGTAAAATTTTCCAAATTTTATTTCAACAATGTCAATGTATTCATTATCTCCTAATTTGAGCCAAATGTCATTGAAAAATTTTCTTCGGGAAGTGGGGGTTCTCACATTTTGGCCAAAATCGAGATGTCACGCGACGAAAATCTGTTATTTGGCTGCCATTTTGAAACGGCACGCATATTTTTATTTTTTCCCCTGAAATATGGTTGTGATTAGTGTACCTATATATGGTGTCTAGATTATTAAAAAATTCGGGCGGGAAAGTGTTTTTTTAGGGCGGGTTAGCACAGCAGTACTTCCCTCGCTTTGCACCAATGAGCCCAGGACTGTCGTGGGTTCGATCCCCGGCCCCGGCGCTGTATGTGCATTTAGTTTTCAGTCCATACTCGCTCCCGCAGGTTTTTCTCGGTCTTCCTGTCACCAGATTAGTTCATCATAGTCTTCCCCCACCCAGGTTATGGGAAGCTGCATTAAGGCTACATAGGTACACATTACAATATAACTACCAATAGGATATGCACTTGAAAAGGCCGCAAAACGCCTAAATGAAGTGAAATGATTGTGACGACCTACCTCCAGCGAATCATGAGCGGGTTGATCTAAATGGAAAATCGCTCTACAAAAAACAGTTGTTATTATTATTATTACATGTATTATATTTATAAGGGGGGGGGGGGTCCTTATACACTAACGGAGGTGCGGGTATCTTATGCAGTTAAATGTTAATTGAAATACAAGTTTCCATGTTCAAGACAGACAAGAAATGTTACTAGGCGAATCTAATCTTGTCATCTAGTATAGATATTTTATCCAAATGTCATTGTGATACTACATCATTTTCAAGGCATGACACATATAAAGTAAACTACCCACTCAAATTGCAACATGCTCATTATCTTCAAGGCAAATATCAACTGATAAAGATGCTGTAATCTTAATAGATTGGTTCCTTTAAGTCAATGGTCATTAGGTATGCTTGAACATTCATGTTTGGTTACTTTGGTAACAGCATTCAAAGTGTTTGTTACAGATTTGTAGATAAATTGACATCTACTTCTGTCTATGTTTAATATGGATGATGCCGAAGTAAATGTTCTTGTCTTAATAAATGTTACTTTCTTGGCGTTTTCTTTCTAAAGCAGAAGGTAATATCACATAGGTGCTATAATACCAGGTCAATAGCTGTCAATGCACCTCACACATTGCTATCATCTCCTATTTATCAGTAGTGAATACATATCATCTTTTCCAGATGTAAATATGTATTGTGTGTATAATCTAATAAGATAATATTGAACAGCGTAAATGGGTGATGAGAGAGACGTATGTGAACTGCGATCGAGCGATCACCGATTGCTCCAAGCTGCATCAACGCCAGGACAATTGCAAATAAACTTTGTCTTGTCCTCCGTATACATACAGCTTAACACATCCGTCAGTGATGACTTTCAAAAAGGGTCATCGTTGGGTAATAGTCTCGTCAAAAATATATCTTCTCGAATCAAGGTAGGATTAATGGGCAATTTAAAACAAAATTTGAAACTTGGATTAAATATCACTAGCGACTTCCGATACGTGAATTTGAAACCAGCAAGAAATAGTGTTCATCTGGATGCGATTTGCAAGTTCAAATTTTCAGTTTCTGGACCGCGAAGTGCTTGCTTGATGTGCTGTTTATTTTCAACTTTCTACAGTTGCCGCCATTTCAATGATCCCGTACACAGATATAAACGTCAGCATTGACGATGGTTGCATGAACAGGATTTTCATGACAACGTTTTCAAATGTGAGACGTCTATGGCAAGCCAAACAGGTACAATATCCGA
The DNA here is from genome assembly GCA_000969725.1 of Ophiothrix spiculata. Classification (NCBI taxonomy): domain Eukaryota; kingdom Metazoa; phylum Echinodermata; class Ophiuroidea; order Amphilepidida; family Ophiotrichidae; genus Ophiothrix; species Ophiothrix spiculata. Next base: position 47,732 of record JXSR01S034102.1, read on the forward strand.
TCAACTAGGTTTATCGCTGATAAACCCAGTTTTTCGATCGAAAAACTGGGTTTATCAACTGATAAACTGGGTTTATCGAGAAAAACTTAGTTTTTCAAGTGATAAACCCAGTTTATCGATAAACTGGGTTTATCACTTGAAAAATTGGGTTTTTCAAAAGTGATAAACCCGGTTTATCGATAAACTCAGTTTATCAGTTGATAAACCCAGTTTTTCTAGATAAACCCAGTTTTTCAAGCGATAAACCCAGTTTATCAGATATTTTACCTGTTTGGCTTGTACCTTGCAAGCCAAACAGGTAAAATATCCGATAAACTAGGTTTATCGCCGATAAACCCAGTTTTTCAATTGATAAACCCAGTTTATCGGATATTTTACCTGTTTGGCTTGTACCTGGCAAGCCAAACAGGTAAAATATCCGATTAACTATCGGTTTATCGCCGATAAACTTAGTTTTCAAGCGATAAACTCAGTTTATCGAATATTTTACCTGTTTGGCTTGTACCTGGCAAGCCAAACAGGTAAAATATCCGATAAACTAGGTTTATCGCCGATAAACTTAGTTTTTCAAGTGACAAACCCAGTTTATGGGATATTTTACCTGTTTGGCTTGCACCTGGCAAGCCAAACAGGTAAAATATCCGATAAACTAGGTTTATCGCGGATAAACTTAGTTTTTCAAGCGATAAACTCAGTTTATCGGATATTTTACCTGTTTGGCTTGTACCGGGCAATCCAAACAGGTAAAATATCCGATAAACTACGTTTGTCGTGGATAAACCCAGTTTTTCAATCGAAAAACTTGGTTTATCAACTGAAAAACTGGGTTTATCAACTGAAAAACTGGGTTTATCGAGACTGGCAAGCCAAACAGGTAAAATATCCGATAAACTAGGTTTATCACTTGAAAAACTGGGTTTATCTAGAAAAACTGGGTTTATCAACTGAAAAACTGAGTTTATCGATAAACCCAGTTTATCAAAAGTGATAAACTGAGTTTATCTGATAAACCCAGTTTTTCGATAAACCCAGTTTTTCACTCGAAAAACACAGTTTATCGATAAACTGGGTTTATCAATCGATAAACTAAGTTTTTCAAAATTGAAACACTTAGTTTATCGATAAACCCAGTTTATCACTTGAAAAACTTAGTTTTTCTCGATAAACCCAGTTTATCATTTGATAAACCCAGTTTTTCGATCGAAAAACTGGGTTTATCGGTGATAAACCTAGTTGATCGGATATTTTACCTGTTTGGCTTGCCATAGACGTCTGTACTTTTTTGACTTTGTTGCCCTGATCTGGTTTTATCACGTGAAATATTTTTTTTTTTTTCAAAGGAGGCATAAAGACGGGAATAAAGCAGACGTAAAGAGGCTTTTGAAAAACTCAATGGAAATATACAATTATACTTGACAGGTATGTTAGAATATGACGAGATACATGACTTTAGTATACGTGCCCTGGAATATATATATAATTAGGTCTGGAGACATACCGTATTTCGGCCACTGAAACGTCACTAGTAGTGTGACTTAATTGAGCGGGTTTCTATAACTACACTCTTAAAAGAATAGAGTGAGCGGTCACTCTTTCTTAGAGTGATTTTTTTTTCACTCCAAAAGAGTGACATTTCACTCTTTTCGAGTGAAATCGAACGGGGTTTCACTCTTAAAGAGTGGAATGTCACTCTTATAGAGTTATAATTCACTCTTTGAAGGAGTGAAATTGTCACTCTTTTAAAGATTGGTCACTGATATGGCTCTTTTCAAAAGAGCGGTATCAGTGACCAATATTTAAAAGAGTGACTCAAGCATTGAGTACTGTGAAACTTGCTTGTCATAGATTTTATAAAGACAACGTTTTAGACCTCGGTATGACATTCAATTTATTGCTCATCCTTCAAAATGACAAAGTAGTTGTTTCAAGTCTTCAAAGAATCATAAGTTTGCCTTTCTTACTTTTTTAACAAAATGAATCATTAAAGTAAAGTTGCTGGAATTTGAATAGGAGCGCACCATTTGATATTTGGGGGGGGGGGGTTGGTGGTGGAAGTTGGGGTCGAGTCAATTGTTTTTAGCGAAGGCGGCATGAATAAAATTGTGCGTCCCTTAGTATTCGTTAAATTCAATTAGCTGTCACTGTGGTGGTCACACTCAATGGGAATTAATTGCAGCCATTAAGGAAAACAACAAGTTCAAAGACACTAGCTTTGATTGATCAATTAGTAAAATTGTTGGAAATGTCACGGTCATCAGTAAATTGGATTTTTGGCGATTAATAGTCAGGTTGATTGATTTGTAGAGCCCTCTGGAATGTCAAGAAGTTAAATATATGAACTTGTACTTGTTCAACTGAATAATTAAAATTCCGATTAAAATGGCCTACTTACGGTTTGGCTAGACATTTGTGACAGGAAACAAAATACCATTTAGTAACCTTCTTGAAAGTCATTTTAACCAATTGCAATTAACAGTAAGTTAACTCCCTGGGTAGATGTACCTTAATGACTACGATGAAAGACATTAAAGTCAACTTGAACTTCAATGAAGTTCAAAACAATGTCGCATAAACTACAAGATCCTGATGGTTTAATCAACACAGGCATGACAGGGAATCAATTTAAAGGCACGAATTATACAGCCTCGAGGCGTGCATACAGAAAGCCAGTTCAAATGTGTTGTAAATGCATAACAATGCATTTTGTAATCTGTTGTAAAATATTTTGTTATTAAACCCATTTGTTATTCACTGGAGTCAATAAGTATAGATAATCCCCACTTGAGAAATTGTAATCCGTAACAATCATTTTGTGTTTATTACATGAAGGAAACTTAGCACAAGCAAAATGGCCAGACTTTTTTGCTTTTGTCGAAGACAATTGTCTCTTCCATACTCTGATTGCCAGGACCCTTTTGTGCGGAAAGATTAATTCAATATTTCTTTTGTCAATTGCAATTTGTAAACTATTCTTAAGCCTTTTTTCTGTTAACATAATGAGATAACTTATGATCATGTTAGCCATCTATGGCGACTATCATATTTTTCCCAGCAGAGACAGTACTTGGAAAGTTAGAATGGTATGCGTCTGTTCTCATACAAGGAATATGCACAAATTCCTTGGTTCTTATTACTATTAGGTAACTTGAGTGCCACTCATCCCCTGTCACATTGTTTTTTTATTAATTCATATTGATATTGTGATCTCTTCACTCAGCTTCACTCTAAAAGCTGCTCATTTAGAAAATATCTCAAATTTATCAAAACGTGAGGTACGAATCGACTTGTACGATCAGCAAGTTTGATTATGTGAACAATATTGAACTAAACGCAAAACTTTGATATCGATGGAGGATGTAGAGAACTTGTCACCCATGTCACCGGGAGCTAGAGTATAAATAACTGGAGAATTTCAAAAGATTACAAATGACGTCAAACTTGCCTGGAACATTTGGAGCAATCCGATGTGGGATACATGCAGAAGTTTACGAAAAACGCTAGGCTATTTATCTTTTATATACAAGGGGGCTATTACAGACCAAAATGGTGCAGCGGAGACTATTGGTTCGCGAATCATCTTTTTGTGTTTGTTCTGTAAGCACTAATAAACATGTTTACGTGTTGAACCAGGTCAATGTATCTCAAACATTGTTATCATCTCCTATTTATCAGTAATGAATACTTACCAACGTTTCAAGATGTAAACCTGTATTGTGTGTATAATCTAATAAGATATTATTGCACAGCGTAAATGGGTGATGAGAGAGATGTATGTGAACTACGATGGAGCGATCACCAAAAATTTTCTACAAGCAGCATCACCACCAGGACAATGATTTTGTTTTGTTCCAACACGTCCGACATTGATTACTTTCAAAAGGGTCATCGTTAGGTTAATAGCCTCGTCAAAATTACATCCTCTCGAATCAAAGAGGAACTAATCCGGGGCGTTGTGTTATGAGGTAGGACGAATCTGCGTTACACACTGATGTAGAATGGAATTTGCATGTCGTTTCTTTTTAACGCATAGCAATTCTTTTCCTGTGTTAAAGTCCCAGTAAATTATATATCATTGTAAAGCTATGATTGTAAGGATTGTCAACAAACCACAAAAAAGTGGATATACAGGGTGGAACAAATGTCATACAGGGTGTAAGTATAGAATTTCATGCAAAAATGGTACCATAATTGATTTCATCATATCTCTATACCTGTATGTAATTCAATAATCTGACCCCTCGATATATGAAGGGGGTGCTATATACTTTTAAATAAACCAAACTTGTAATGAAGGAATTTGCTTCTGTACTGAGCTATAGTGTGATCAATATTATTTAAAAGTCAATTGGAATCCATTACTACAAATACCAATTTATATGTCTTCATCCAAAATTTCTTTTCATAATCATCCACAATTTCTTTTCATAATCACTGATTTATCATTTGTTCATAAACAATAACCCTTCAGTAGGTACAACGACAGGTAATAGCCAGTACTTATAATGCACCGTATAGTTGCCTCATTGATGCAATGGTTGTAGCAGGTATGTATGCAATTATGCATACATACTTGCTACAATCCATATGATCCTCGCACCCCCACACAGCGCCATTTGAATGCAATTATTTCAAAAAGTAAAGAATAATTGAATATGAAAGAATGGGGACTTATAGCCGGATAAATTGTCAAGGTTATGGTCCATAAACCAAATCAATTGACCACTACTATCTGAAAATATGGTATAAATACTTCTGATTTTTACCTAAAACTGTAACGCCTCCACCCTTTTACATACCTCACCTACTGACACAAGGCCATGGACAATTTTAAACTGGGAACTTGGATTAAATATCACCATCGACTTCCGATACTTGAAGTACTACTTGAATGTGATACAGTGAGGAAAAGTGTTCATCTGGATGCGATTGGCAAGTTCAAATTTATTGTTTCTGGGCGAAGTGCTTGATATGATGTTTATTTTTAACTTTCTACAGTTGATGCCATTCCAGTGATCCCATACACAGATAAAAGTTGGCATTGTCCGTGACAGCGTTTTCAACTGTGAGCCATCTGTATTTGGCAGATCATAATCATACGAAGTATTTCTGTCATAAGAGGCATTTTAGCAGACGGGGAAGAGGCTATTATTATATCTTCTATAGAATATACGATCTAGGTATGTTAGAATATTTTAAATACTTGCATGTTTGCCTTGTTCTGGTAATAGTTTTTGGTGTGAGTGATGAGGCATTTGGAACTGTCAAGCTGTCAATCCGGCAGTTGTAAAACTAGAAAACTAGTAGTGTATGTACTTGCATGTTAGATAATTAAAAGTCTGAGAGAAGTAAAAGAGATGTTCATGTTATCTCATATTCCAAACATGTATTGTGGTAGTGAATTCGGAACTAAACAAAATAATTATATATTCGGATGTGGTTTAACCCTAACAGTACCCACCGTTTTTAGCTTTTTCACGGGGAAGGGGTAAAATAAACAAAGTACAAACACGTCATAGGGTGGGGGAGGAAAAAAATCGCGCGCAGCGCGCGCGCCGGGCCCGGGGCGCGAACCCGCGACCTATGGTTTCAGAGGCGAGAGTGTGGGCTTCGTGCTACGGTACGGGGGGAACTCAGGCAGGCTAGCCATTCCGTGTTTAGATATAGACTTGGGTGATTGCGTAATGATTGATGGGTGACGTATTTGGACTAAGGCTTTGTATGGTTTTTTACGATTTTACACTGTTAGGGTTAATGCTAATATTTAGAAGTGTATAGTGGTTCTCAACTATGCCTTAAGGGGCCTGTTAAGGCTTATTTTTTGACTTTCTTTTATGGCTTATAAGTCTAAAAATATTAAGTTACAGTAAAGAAAAGTATACATTTCTAGGAAGGAAATTTGACACGGAATCTGCTTATGTTATTGGTTTGGTTCAAAAATGACCATATTTGGAAACAATAGCAAAAAACGGTGATTTTTGCCTAAACATGAAACGGGAAAAGTAACTAAAAAAATTGCTATTGGCATTTTATCACATATCATTTTTTGGAAACTGCACAAAATTATCTAGGATCGCATTTTTTATTTTTTCAAATAAAGCCGAATTTTTCGAAATATAATGAAAACCATGTTGATTGTGCCGTTTCCGACATTTATCATGCATCAATTTTGATAGAAACTAATGAATATCTTTGATTTTAGGACCTTAAATTGAAAAATGAGAAACGCGATCCTAGATTTTGATATACTGAACATAATGGTTGAAAAAGCTTTTTTTGTACTTTTTAGTTTTTTTAGTTACGTTTCCCGTAAAAGTGATGTTTTTTCGTCAAAACTGAAATGAAGAAATCCCATGTTTAATGAAGAAATCGCTAATTTTGCCCTAAAATCCATGAATTTTGAGGTCTAAACCTTGGGCATCGGACATTAAAACTTATTATGTAATTGATATTATTGGTAAGTATTGTGCTCAACTTTCAGATCCAATTTTAAGCCCCTTATATTGTAAATATTGAAAGAAATCTAAAAATCTACAACATTGACAAGTTTATTGCGGGATTTTAACAAATGTGCTCATGCAAGAACATAACGCAACGCGTTCACCCGCGCCCGCAGTACTTGTTGTCGCGCAAAAAGGCACGCACATCAAAACACGCAACCTAAACGCAAAACATAGGACGCGTTTCTATGCCCACTGTAAAATGTCAAAATAATCTTTAAATTTTGCCTATAAATAAGTTTAAAAATTTTGTTTTGTAGTATTTTATTGTCTGTAATAAAAGACAACAAGCTGAAGTATCAGAAAATGCAGAAAAACTAAATTCTGCTTTAGAACAAGCTGCCGGGATTAACAGGCCCCTTAAAATAATGCCCCACATAAATGAGAAATTTGTAGAGCGCAAAATGCGTCCTATTTCTCAATGTACAGTGTGTCCCAGAATAAACCTTACAATCTTTGCGTGCAATTATCATGGATTTAACGGATAGTTCAAAAGTATGTAAAGATTGCATTTTGTAGCCCTTGAAGTGAACTTTTCGATACCGTTTGTTTCATTTCAATCAGTAATGTACAACAAAAGTTATGCTTTATCAAATAATTGAATGTAAAATTTGCTGGTCCAATTTCACGAGTTTGTAAGTTCCCCTTGAATGAAGCTCTATTGTGTATTGTCATTGATCTGTTCACTCAACCGTAAAGATGTTTACTTATTTACTACGCACATGCTTTCTTTTATCCATGTTGAAAAAATGAACAAATTTAATGTAAAAATAAGACAGATATGTTTTCCAAGGTGACTCATTTTTATTCCATTCAGAAACACCCTTACTTTATAACCAATATTCATGAAATTGGAACAGACAAAAATCCACCCAAAAGTTTGATACAACATAACTTTTGTTGTATACTACTGATTGAAATGAAACAAACGGTATCTAAAAGTTCAACTCATGGGCTATGAAAATGCAATCTTTACATACTTTCTGAATATCCGTTAAACCCATGAAAATTGCACGCAAAGATTGTAGGGTTTATTCTGGGACACATTGTAATTGTTTTTTTAGAAAGTCACTGCTTCAATCAATACAAGTCAAAGCACCAAATTTTGCGGGCACATCACCTATCCCTTGTCTTACCAAGATAATTTTTGTAACGTTTGTTATTAAGGGGTGGGGGTGGTTCCCCTATGAAATTGAAATTTAACCGCCAAAGTAAAGTTATTCTGTAGCATAGGGTAGGGTCTCCTCTTTCTATTGATATCAAAATCATGAAAATCGGCCAAGGCGTTACGTAATTATGACGTCATAAGTACTTCAGAGTCAAAACATTACGATTTATCAGGATCAGTACGAATATGGGAACATATCTCTGGGAACATATTAGCAGACTTTTCTTCTTTGTAGTCTATGTATTCGTTTGCAATACAGTATGATGAAATACTTTCAAAGTAATATTGTTATTCCATCACATAATGATAAAAATTAACAAAAACAAGGGGTTTAGTCTCTGAATTTATGATTATTTAGGCGGTAGAATAAACGAATGAAAATAATAGGTCAGACAGGAAACATTATTGTGAAACTTGCATGGCATGAAATATATGGCAAAAAATGCATTAAATAACTCATTAACTTTAAGACGTACTGTCCAAATTGCTTATCTGACAACTGTCATATTGTGTCCTGTTTAAACAAAATTAATCAACATCTAACTGTGGTAAAATAAATCGGAACGAGCAAACGTAAGTTTTCTGGAAATTAGTATTCGTTTGAGACAATTAGCTGTGAATGACCGTATCCTGTCACTGCGGTAGTCACACACAATGGGAATTAATCGCAGGTATTAAGGAAAACAACAAGTTCAAAGACACTAGCTTTGATTGATCAATTAGCAACATTGCTGGAAATGTCACGGCCATCAGTCAATTGGATATTGGGCAATTAATAGTCAGGTTGATTGATTTGTAAAACCCTTTGGAATGTGACAACTATTCCGATTAGCACTTTAGGCCTGTTCAAATCTAGTCTGTGTTACAGACCATTTTACTATGAACATGCTAACACACCATCCAGACACTAGAAACTTACAAGCACACCACCCTTTTCACTAGTGGGGGAAATGGTCTGTGGACTTTAGCAAAGCTATTTTTAGTCACTCCATAGACAACAGTACACAATCTTTACGAAAATTTTCGTACAATTCATTAGCATATTATCCATCCCATACTTCCTTATTTGGAACACACAGAACCAACAGTGAACCAATCAGATCTTAACTTCAATACAGTGACCACATTTTCCCTCTGTGAATGACACTTTCACCCAAGGCAAACACATGATGCAACATTTGTAGTGACCAATTCTCCCCTTGGGGCTTTGCAACCCAGCAGGGAAGTGGAGTAAATCCTGATACCAGTTAAATAGTGCTCAAGGCTGTCTGACCAGCTGGTATGTTACAATTGAATGTGCAAGTTCAAAGAATTGATTATAATGCAAAAGACATATAATACTGATTTCTTTTGAGATTTTGAATAACATGTTTGAAGTATTGTTTTGGAAATTAGTTCTTTTGTTTTACTTTTGTCATGTTTGTTTAGGCCTACTAGTAAATGGTACTGATGAGATACTATAGCCCCTTTCTTAATTTAGAAATTTTCTAAAGTCCTTAATTTGTATAATCTACTAGCTCTATGTATTTAAGACCTCAAGAAATTTCCTTTTTGAAAACTTAAAATGTAATTCGGTAACATTTTATTTTAAATGATCAATTGACAAAAGTCTTCCAAAGTATTAAAATCATGGGAACAAACTTTTGTGAAATCAACATTTTAATAGCTTCTTCAAATATTATTCATTTCAAGTTAGTTTTCATGCTTTACTGATATTTATATGAATGATATTGTATTATTTAAAATCTGTTTCATAATCTGAAAATAGAAATATGAAGTTTGTATTGTCCACCCTCACTGTCAAAACAACATAACCAGATATGCAATGCAGGAATGGGAAACTGACCTTCACACATTAATGCCACATACATGTCTGGGTCATGTTGTGTCCTGTGGAGAGGGTTGAGTATTTTGAGGATCTATGGTATAAGTGATTGATGGATTGGTACTGATCTACAATGAATTGTGGGCGGGTTTAGAAAATGTATTTTGGAGAGGAAATAGCTGCTAAAGTACAAAGACTAGATTTGCTCGCGCCTTCGGCGCTCGCAAATCTCTGGCCTCCGGCGAAAAGCTCGCTTCGCTCGCCTTTCGCCTCCGGCTTAGTCTCGCGCCTTCGGCGCTCGATGTTAGTGACCAAAATAACACAAATCTAGTCTTTGACAAAGACTAGTTCAAATCGTGAGTTTACGAAAGTTAACTTTTGTGATATTATTCGTAATTCCTTTTCACTGCGTCTACCAGTCCATGTAAGCCTATTGTTTGGTTTATTTACCTTTTCAAAACATTTAGATTGGAAACTTACGATTTTAAAAACCAATTACCAACGATCACGAATTGCAGTGCTTAAAACTGTGAAATATTTTCTTGTAATCTTCTTAAGGTTTACAATAGAAAATGGACTTGTTTGCGAGACAAAATTTGCACCTAAGTATTATTTAATGATACGTTACTTAGAATACGTCCCAGGCCTTTAAGTTCGTTAACGATTTGTAAATACGATGAAAATATCAGGCACGTAAAGATTGTTATATGAATTAAAGCATTCATCAGTTGCTGGTTGATTGAACGATAATAATACGACAAGTCGATATTGACAACTGATTGATTGAAATAGTATCTATGCCAAAAGATTACAATGGATTAACCAAACTGAATGCAGCGCTAGTTTTATCGAGCGATGCATGTTTTACAATCAGGTCGCGATATTTCCCTTTCCCTTGTAAGATATTATACAGTGACATTTTTAATCGAACGTGCCTTTGATGTTTAACATGAATATTAATGAGTCAGACAAATATTTTTAAAAGCCCTATAAAACCGAAATTATAGATCTGGAAAACAACAAAACATGTTGCATACTTATGTATAAATATTGTGCAGACTCTGAATATTGTGTAAATATAATGCAACTAAATTTTTCGAAATATGTGTGACATTTCATGCAATTTTACTGGCAAATTATTTCACGCGATGAACCTTTGAAAATATTCCGGTGATTTTCTCTAAAAAATATTAATTCAGTGTAAAATATATATTTATGCCAATACGTTTATAGCAAAATTTAGACTTTTGAAGTCCTGTGAAAATCTTGCTTTAAAATGTGATAAAACAAAATTGATGTACCCGTTCCTTTGTTCACCTCCTGACACTGAAAATCCCACGTTGCAAATCTGAATTCCCTGGACTTTTCGATTATATTGCGCATGCGTAACCAATTACTATAAATGTGGACATTGTTAGCTCGCTGGTCTTGCGGTTATACAGCAGGATTCCTATTCTGAAAATCATGGGTTCGAGTCCTGTCATAGCATAGTCGTTTTGATAAATTTCTTTTTTTTTTCTTTTGCGAGGCGTGTTGGTTTCTCTTCAATTTTTAACTCTTACGAATGACATTCTCAAATTTTTGACATAATGTATACTAAAAAACCAAAAAGGTTACTTTTTATCCAAATAAAGTAATGTCTTATTCATGGCATTTCACATGAAATGCATTTTATTTCAACGCAGCGAGCGGGGCAGTGCAGCGGCGCGGTGTCATTCAAAACATTAGCTATGAGCCCTGCTATGACATCCATGCACATTGATGACGTCAGAGGATGACCCGTCGGGACAAAAGTTAGTTGTTATCAAAATTGTGAAGCCTAGTTATCGCAATACAAATCGCAGGCAAGTATGGAGAGCCGATATTAGGTACCTTACGTACATCACATCAACGTATTTGTTTCCTCTTGTTATTTCTTCAATTTACAACCCTTACCAAATGCTTACAGGCAAAATATATTTTTCGAATTTCATCAATCTGAGTTTTCATATTTTTATTAGCAGAATCGATCCAACTTTATCTTCTAAAACAAAATTGATGTAGGGGTTCAAATATGGTTGCTTAAAAAGTCTCAAAATCGTTGATTTTTATAGAAAATGCCAGATGCTCTTTTTTTTTATCAACAGCAAAAAAATTCACATGCATTGTATTGGAAAAACTCCAAATTTCCATACCCCAGTTCCCAATTTGCATTTGCATTCACCGTTTTCAGATAATAAGGATTCAAAGTCAGCCTTTTCAGCAGGTCACGTTTAAAAAAAAACAAAATCTCGCGACCATTTTTTTTTTCTCGTTTGGCGAGACTTGGATGTTAGAATTCGCATAATGTGGTCATTAACAGGATCGTTACAGACTGTTTAAGCCTATTGCGAGCCCGATCGTGCCTCTATTGTCAGTAAATCTTAGTGCTAGGAAACTCCCCGAGGAAACGATGAAGATGATGGCAGCGGAGTGGCAGACCGAGGCAGGCAAAAATAAATTTATTCACCTTCCTGGAACAGATTTCAATGAACTGCAATTAATAGTGAATTAACTCCCTGGGTATAGAGGCGTTAATAATGACCACCATGGAACTCATTAAAATTAACTTGAACTTAAAAACAATGTTGCAAAATAATTTTGGTAAATGTAGACCTTTAGTACGTGCTTAAGGGGACGGTCCTTTTTCAACAACGATATCTGGAATGTCATGTTCACTGCTAGATTTTGCTATTTTGTATACTTATACTCAGCAGACTATTACAATGTTTGGCATGCAAACAAAGTAAAGTCTCAAAATTATATTTTCGTTTGGACTTTTGATTTTCTTTTAAGGAATATGTTCAAAATGGTATCAAGAAAATATTTATAAAAAGAACATTACACATAAAATGATCTTTTAACTTAAAATATTCTGGTAGTTATTACAAAGACGCTTTTATGATTTTGAATCTAGAAACTTTTCAGATTTCAAAATAACTGCCTCTCTTACTATAAAGTTCAACTGGAATGGTTATGGATGTGAATTACAGTAGAAACTCATTATAACGAAATCTGATATAAGAAAAGCCCTGTTATAAAGTAGTAATTTTCCTGTACCATTTTACTAATTTCTTTTGTTTCTTATTGTTTTAAAAACCCTGATATAACGAAATTTCGGATATAAAGAAGTAATTTGTCTGTCCCCAGCAACTTCGTTATAATGAGTTTCTACTGTAATAGTAATAGTTTGAAGTACTTTATAAAAAGCATTAAAATCCGATTAAATCCAGATGAAATATGCGCATCTCCATATTAACACTTAAGTGCATAGGGGGAGGGTTCCATATGGACCCTGGATTTAGTTCTTCGCGCGAAAACGCAACATAATCCAATAAAGCTGTTTTATGTAATTGTCAGGGTAGGGGTTACGCATGTTTTGGTGCAAAAAGAATTCTAATCGGTCATGTCGTGTTTGGGATAATTAGCACAGGCGGCATAGGACACGATAAATAACATCCACTAGATTTAGGGACGAGGGATTTCTAAAACGCAAATTTAGGGTACGATTTACGTGTCAGGTGACACGTATTGGGTCAGGTGACTCACGTTACAAAGATCATATTTTTACCTTTCCTCAAAAAATTACAAAAGTGTTCTTATAGTAATCAGCATTATTATGTCATTCTAAATCCGCTGGGGTTCACGCGCGAACCCCACTTTTTATATACCGGGAAATGCCAGTATATGGCACATAATATCGTCCCGATTACAACCCGATTAGCCTCTGAAGAGCATAGATTCCAGCGTAGCGCCATCA
>JXSR01S034102.1:63024-85282 GCA_000969725.1 Ophiothrix spiculata
AAACAACCGCTTGATCACCAGGCTAATCGGGATGAATCGGCTGATGGCGCTACGCTGGAATCTATGCTCTTCAGAGGCTAATCGGGTTTTAATCGGGACGATATTATGTGCCATATACTGGCATTTCCCGGTATGTTATCATATTTTTTTACCGATTACGAAAATAATTTTAGTGATCATCCCGGAAGTTGTTTTTCCACGAATCCCAACGGCTTCACGCCAGAGGCGGTATAGGACATGACGTGACTGGGGGATCGGCTACGATACCGTGTATACCGTCCGGCAACCAGTAACAGTTGCCACGGCCACCCTCCTCTGAATTAGCATAAACTGGTAAAATGATGGTGCTGTTCAAATTTTGGTTTGTCCCTAAAACCGAAACCAAACAACTTTTTTAAATTTTTATTTTAGCAATATATTTGTAATTATAATCTGCTATTGTGAGCCAAATTTCATGGAAAAAATTCCTTTGGGGAAAACAGATTTCCAATTTTTGGCGGGAAATTTTTCGGAAAAAATGAAAATTTGACACGAATTAGATATCTGGCCGCTATTTTGAAACGGAATGACGGATTTTTATTTTTTTTGTTTCATATGAATTAAATTGAGTTGGTGTATCACTGTGCACAGTTTTAACTTGAAGGATAAATAATGTGGAGAACAGTGTTTTTAAAGCGTTCAAAATCCAGTGCCCCTCCCTTGTGCACTAACGGGATTCTAAAACACCTTATGCACTTTAAGTGTTAAACTAATTAAGCTGCTTTGCAATAGACTGTGGCTACACGGGCGTCAGATCCGGATCTGATGTACTCTGCGTGATTTACGAGCGGTCTGTTAAGATCTCAATCTCAGATTTTGATCTTGAAAATACGCATGATGCATCTTGATCGCACTCCGTGTAGATTGTCCCATTATGCTTGATCAACTTATAATTTATGATAACCCGTGATTGACACATTGGCGATGATGGTGTAGGATTTACGTATCTCTCACTCGAAAGAGCTGCTTGATTCGAAAATCTTGACTTGATCAAAGAGCAGGTTACGCTATGTTTCCAACAAGGTTTATGATCTGAATATTCATCTGATACGAGACCATTTTGAACAAATTACAGGACTTTGATCTCAATGGAGGATGCAGGGCTGGGAGGATGTTAAGAAAGTTTGCAATCATAGATTTATATGAATTAGATGTCTGCAGTAGATAGCTGAGAAATGTCACAAATTTCAAATGACGTCAAACTTGCCTGGTTCATTTCGAGCAATTCGATTTGGGACACACATAATTTTGGGTTTTACGAAAACGTCAGATTATTACAGAATTGTCATTAGCAGGCCTGGTCATTAGAGTTCCTATTGAAGACAGACAAGTAAAAGGTTACCAGGGCAGGGTAGGGGAAACTTAAACCTTGTCATGACAGTCATATCGTTTATTCTATCAAAGTGATCATATGTCATATGCAATATATCATTTTCAAGGTATAACACACACAAAGTAAAGCCCACTCAAATTTCAACATGTTCATTATCTTTAAGGTAAACAAAATTAGATTGATAAAGCTTAAAGATGCACTCAATATTTGTTCCTTGTTAGGATAACGTTGGGCGTTCTTTCGCGTTTTGAAAAGCCATCGGTAACGGTATTTGGATACATTGGCTAGATATGTCCAATGAAATATCTTCTTCTTTATATTTCTGTTTATGGTATGGATATAGAGTTTTAAAACACGTTTTTTTTCGGCGTTATTTGTTTCTTTATAGGCATGTAAGGTAATACGTGTTATACCATGTTAACCAGGCAACTGTACACATTGCTATCATCTCCTTTATATCAGAAGTAAATACTTACCATGTTTTCCAGATGTAAACCTGTATTGTGTATTAAATCTAATAAGATGTTATTGAACAGCGTAAATGGGTGATGAGAGAGACGCATGTGAACTGCGATGGAGCGATCACCAACGATTGCTCCAAGCTAGCTGCATCAACACCACGACAATTACAAATAGCTGTGTTTTGTTCTAAGACATTCGAAAGTGATAACTTTCAAAAAGGGTCATCGTTAGGTTAATAGTCTCGTAAAAATTATATCCTTTCGAATCAATGAGGAACTAATTGGCAATTGAAAACAAAAATGGGAACTTGGATTAAATATCACTAGCGACTTCCGATACTTAAATTTGATACCAGTAATCGTCTATGTGCGATTGGCAAGTTCAGATTAATACTGTTTCTCGGCGAAGTACTTGACGTGCTGTTTATTTTTAACTTTCTACAGATGCTGCCATTCCAGTGATCCCATACATAGATATAAGTCAGCATTGTCGGTGATTGCATGAACAGGGGCCCGATGACAGCGTTTTCAAATGCGGGACAGCATCTGTATTTTGTTGATGTGATCATAATCACACGAAGTGCATTTATTTCTGTCAAAGGAAGCATGAAGTAGACGCAAAGAGAGTATTGAAAATTCAATGGAATATACAAGAATACTTAGCAGGTATGTTAAACATAACACATGTACATATTATTTTTGTCTTGTTTGGATAGCATAATTTATAAGCATTATTGTGAGTGATAAGGAACCAACAACTGTTGAACTATCAACCCGCCAGTTGTTATTACGTGAGAGAGATTTGAGAAGTATAAAGCATTTTTTTAAACATTTTTATCTCAAAATTAAGTATTTTAATAAGTATTAATATACATATATTATTAATTGGTCAAGGTAAGAAGTGTATAACATGGTAACAAATTACATAAAGTCTCTGTTTCATTTCTAACGCCAAAAAACAAGCTATTTAAAAACAAGGGGCAAAATAATGTTTGACAGATATAATGTAGGTTTTAAGTATGCTTGCGTTGCATAATTAGTTGACGATCACAGATATTCACAAGTCAGTTGAATGCAAAATTTGAAAAGGGAAAATAGTAAATTGATGAAGAGCGAGAATGTAGAGCCATTTGTCGCCGATGATCATGATGATTTGTAGACTTTTCCACTCCCGTTAATTTGCAGATTTAATTATAAAAGCTTTTAAGTTTTATTGCTTGTACAAACAATAATCAGACAAAATGTTACCTCAGTGATGCTATTTATTAATCGACATCGTCTCAGATAAAATCTCATTGCAACCAGGGGTGTTAATTACTGAAACTGATCAATTAGCAAATGGTACATCCTTGATTAGTGTGGTCGTAATTGTACAAAATTTAAACTATACGTGAAACACAAACAGCTCAAGAGTAATTTACAAATTAATGCTGAAAATGTATGAAAAATCTGTTTGTGAACTGTTACAATACTTGGACGAATTTTGTACGTCGGTGAGTCTGGTAAGGATTAATATGTCAAGATTTGGCATATTTTTAAGAAAAGTGGATATATGACAAGCATTTGTCACGGTTGTTGGAACAGACAATAGTACTACTTTAACGGTAGACATATTGTTAACATATTGTGAAATGTTATACGGGTTGTTCTTATTTTGTTTTTAATTGTCACTGTCATGACTGTTGTCTTGGTATTGTTAGGATATTTGTTCGCAGTAAAATCAGAATTAGTGGAAATTTGTGGAATAATATTGATGAAATACCTCCCAAGATAAATATGATTTGTCCACACATGGTTAAAAATACGTTAAAAAAGGGATGGCGGAGTCATATCTTTACGTTAGAAAAATTATGAGCTAGGGGTATATTACATGAAGTTCAAACATGAATCATTACTGTACAACTTGCTTGTCATAAAATGTCAATAAGGTCGCCCTATTTGTACACCTAATCCTAATTGCTCATCCGACATTGACATACAATTTGCTTAAATGTTTAAAGAAATTGTTACCTTAGTACTTTTATTAACGAAAATGAATCATAGAAGTAAACTACAGTAAAACAGACTGTAAAAATGAGATGAGTGGCAGAAATTATCTTTCGTTTCAGACAATTAGCTGTGAATGACCGTATCCTGTGACTGCGGTGGTCACACAATGGGAATTAATTGCAGGTAAACAACAAGTTCAAATATATTTGAATTTGATATGGTCCTCCAGGAATTTAGATCCACTTTAACGGGGAACACGTGTAACTAATGTTGCGTGTAGAGTTGTTGTTTTCCCCGTTGTTTATTTTACAACCCGGGCAATTAGAATGGGGGACTGTTAATCCTAAATAGTAAGTACACCAGCAGTAGAGCTTTTGACTGTTGTTCCCACTGTTGTTTCGTTTTTAAGGTTAAAGGTATTAGCCACAATACCACTGACATGGATATGAATTTTCATAAAAACTTCATTGAATATAGGAAAGGCATGATAGAATCAAAATAGACAAACAAAACTTTTATTATTTGTTCTTTAAAAGATGACAGTTGACAGTTTTTCCTAAATTTTCAATTTCAGAACGTGTGTTTGTCGTTTTATAATATGTCGACTTTATTATAGTTTAGAAATGTTAAATACATGCAAATATACGATATCTTTACCAAAATTGGTTTGATATAGGCCTATACAAAACAGTCTAGAAACACTATCACTGAATATCTCATTTGCCGGCGAATTACTTATTATAATGCTCCAAAGTATAACTTCACAAAGATAAAGAATATATCTGAACTACTGACAGGCTGTACTGATATTTTCTTTCTATTTTGATAAGTTCTTTCTATACATATCCAAAAAAAAAGGTATGCTACATAGCAAGTTTACTTTAAAAACACGATCGTGGCTAATGCCTTTAATGTAAGTTGAAATACACAAAATGATTTTTTTTATCACTTTGAGCATAGTTAAATTGGTGTATCTGAGCAGTGGGCACCGAAACTATGAAGATGGCAGCAGGAGACAAAAAATTAATTTAGTGACCTTCCTGGAACTGATTTTGATCAACTGCAATTAACAGTGAATTAACTCCCCGGGTAGAAGAACGTAAATGACCACGATGGAAGCCATTAAAATCAACTTGAACTTGAAAATAATGTCACCAAAAAGCAAACACCTGATGGTTTCGATTAAACGTATAGCAAACCTGTAAAGCCTGGAGGTATGCGTAAGATAAATGACAGTAATACTTCACTCATGTTAGCTTGCCATCTATGTTGACTCGGTCACATTGGTGCCAGAGGAGACACGTGGATACTTGGGATAGTTTGTGTTTGTTCTAATCAAGTAGGTGCCACTCATCTCAGTCAAGTTTCTATTCTAACATTTGCTAATTATATATTTTTATCTCTACTTGAAAAAACAATTATTTTTAGAACCTTTGATTTATAAATGTAGGCTTCAAGTATTTTTGCATCGCATTGCATATTTATGTTCATTACTGATATCTATACAAAAACATTTAGGCAAAGTTTACATTTCATTTTTATGTCACGTCAAATCAAAAATCATGCAAGAATTATTGTAGAATTGTTCGGTGTGTACCCTATGTACTTGCTAAATTTAATCCGTATACCCAGCGGTCTCTGCCTCCAGCGTACATTTTAAATATTTTTTATGACATTGAGTTGTTATTTGGAATCTCGATACAGGGTAATCAAATCTTTCTTCTTATTATTATTATCTAATACTGTAATAAACAATTTAGCTATCTTACACACAACCACACAAAATAAATCTTCTAAGTTCGAGAGTATGTACAAGTCAAATTATGCAATGACAGCTACAGACAGTTTTTGATCAATATCTTCATTAATCAATAATGTCAGTTGGGTGCTTCAGTCATGGAGGGGCAATATTATTCAGGTATACGTTCCCCATTTTCCATAAAAATAAAATAGAAAGATATAATGAGACAGTGTTTTCGTAGCTGGTGTTTAGTACACTTTTTGAATGATCCCATTAAAGTATATATAGTAATATTATAAAAAGATGACAATATCTACACAGTGACCTGATAACCTATCCCCACGTTTCCCTCAGTGCAACCAAAAAATTGCGTATAATTTCTTTTTAAATGCATTAAATTTAGCCGGTATAAAAAATGGTATATAGAATACTTAGATTGTATAAATGTACAGAAATGTGAAAAACATGTCGACGTTATTTTACGTGAACTTCATACTGCAACTAGCGTACAAAATCAAAATTTGTGTGTTAATCGGGATTGTTTTGGAAAAACGAAAACAGTTTAAGAGTTTCAAGGAAATATAGGAGCTGAACCCGGTATGCAATTCTTTTAGAGTTTTATCTTATGAAATTAAACATGCAGTGTCGGCTATTCTGTTAATTTGATTAATTAATAAATATTCATTATTGTGTCAGGGGAAATTAAAAAGGCGATAAGATGATTTTTAATTATTTATAACACAAACCAAATGGCATATGCCATAATTCTTCACGTATGCCGCCTTTTAACTTAATAATCCGTTAAACAATCATAATTATAATTGGTTCTTTATTACCATAAACTATTTTATCAAACACCCGATGCTTAAACATTATATAGGGCCTATTTAAATTATCACCCAATCAATTTAAATGCAAATGAACTAAATTTTAAATACACACTACATATTTAATTGAGAGGTGACTCACATAAATCATAGCATAAAACCTTCAATGTATTATATTTCAGAAGATTGTATTCCATAAATGGCGGCCATTAAATTGAATTGACATTCCTAATGATGCGCATTACCTTTTGACAGTACTCTAAATGGGACAAAGTCAAGAAGGTAATCATTCGAAGTGACACGTTTAATCGTGCAAATCACCTTTTCTAAACCATCGTTGTGGTCTATCAGACATAAAGTGTCATCCTGAACGGATATTTTCCTTCTTCTTATAATCAGCTAGTTTGTCCAGCAGGTAATGACAACCCAGACATGACCGTCTCAAGATGATATGACAAGTCTATGGAAAGCTGTGCTTCAAGGCCTGGATGCAAACATATGATTATTAGCTCAGAGGTGACATTGGATACCACAAGGAATTTTGCAGACTTCTCCAACAGATATTTTCTTATTTTATTAACAGATTTGCACTTTCACACAGTTCCACCAAACTAGGTGCCGATCGACCGTCGCGCCGCTTCTCTAATTCTCTCTGGTTTCGGTCTCCAACTTTAAAAATCATACAACTTTCTAGTTTTATTTTCAGCAAGCACTAATCAGTGACACTTTTTCGTGGAATCAGCAATGGTAAATATAGTGTGCTCTTCAACGTCCACTGGATTACTATTTATGATTATCCTCAACCATGTCAACTGATTGTCTGATATTTGTCTATTTCCATGTAACTACTATTATAGGTCAAGGAAGTAATCAATATCATCGGGATAGAAATAACCGACTGTAGATTACTTGATGATACAGAAGTTGAAATTAATAGTATTTATATTTTTGATATATTTAATCGACAGATCTAATCATGCTAATGGCAACTTCAAGTCGACAACAAATTCAACTTTAACAGTTTGAGATTATGTGGTGAAGCTCAATGCTGAGGAAACATTGATCACTAGTAACTGAAGAATAGCACCCCCTTTTGAAGGATGATCATGAGGTTATGGTTCCTTGTGACCACTGCATTTATGCCATCCATCATGTTTGTATTGGTGACTTTGTTCTGTGGATTCCTATTGGAGACTCACGCTTTTCATGAATATCCATCGCCAAAGAGGCTGAAAAAAGAAGGTAGGTTATTATACCGAACACACTACTACTACTAGTATTAGAAACCAGCAGAAAATAAATTGTTATCAACATGTCAAATTCCCTTTAAGTTTATATAATTCGTTGTTTAGGCTATTAATATGATTAATATGATAATAGGATTAATATGATACAGATTAAAAATTTTCATAATCAGTTAATAATGTTGTAAAGTCCTCTCATAAAGATGTATCAGTAATTGTATAATGCAGTTCCTTGTATTTTTTCATTTACTCCTGACCTTTGAATCACATAATTTTTATATGTATAATGTAGAAATATTGGCTAAATAAAGCTATTACTAAATAGTGGACATTTTACACTAAATTACATGGCTGCCACAATTGTCTAGGTATATCAAAAGTGCACTTTTGAGGGGCAAAGATAGATCATAATGTCAATTGGACGACTACTGAAATCCATTATGTATTTTCTAAGCAAACACCTCAAGGGATCATAAATAAACCGACAAAAGTACGATGTATTTCTTGAAAAGTAAGTAACCATCTTACCAAGCAGTCTGAGCACAAATTAGATTTGGTTGTGCGTTCAAATTAATTGGATTTTGAGGTAGTGATGTATTATGCCACGTGTGTACTCTCTCTTTGGCGGCATTGTTTCATATAATTATTTAGCACAAAGTTTCCTTTGTTTTATCATAGTTGAGACAGGGTATTAAAAGTTTATTCAAGCAATAAACTATTCAAAATGTGGTTCGAGTCAAGGGTATGAAAAAGCGCGAAAAACTGTTGGTCAATAACCTTAAATATTTTACCTCCTAACAAACATGACGAGGCTGATAACATCAGCACGATCAGAGCTGGGCCTCAGAGTCCTCAGCAGGTCACTAGTGGTCAGTTCTAACCAGAGCAGATATTATACCCATGCAACAATATTTCAAAATTATGCTTGCTTCACAGTTGAACGTTGACCAATTTTAGGGGCGCCATAATAGCCTACATTCACACTATTTTGTGGTAGGCTTTTTTAATTTTATTCATGTCAAATGCATATCAAGGGTTTAACAAGAGAGTTCAATTAAAATTTGTGAGTGCCTGTGCACAGTGTTTAGATGCTGAGTAATACGAAATAGCATGAATGCAGACCGTTGTGTCGAAACTTAAAATTGGCTCTTCTTGACCAAATATAATACACGATTAGATAGATGTAATTTTTTTTTTAAAAACACTGCACTACAAAGATACTATGTGATCGAACTTAATTCTCACTGTTCTTTTACTTCAGAACAAAAGTGTAAGAAGATTCTGGAAGAATTGCCATCGCAGTGTAAGAGACGACTAGAACATTGCTGCAAATCAGGAAAGAACGCTATGAAGAAAGAAGTATGTGCGACCAACAGCTACGGTTTTGGCATGGTATTCTACAATCCTTGCTCCTTACATTACATCAGATGTATGTACCCCGCAGTATGCTTTCTTAAGAGGAGCATGAACAATCCACATTGCGCCAGATACCAAGGTAAATTTGTAGAACGTGTCACAGTGGCAACACTACATTGGTTTTCGGATTTAGTTGATGATGTATCATCAGTGGCATACCAACTTTCACATCTTTATACTTAATCTGACAGTTGAAAATAACATATATAAATGTATCTCCTGTGTTTATTCTTATATTGGCCACATATGTTAGATGTAATACCACGTGTATCAAAAAAAATTGTGCACGGATTAAAACTGATTTTGACCTTGATAAAAGCACCAAATCATAATATTCTTGTTATTGTAGTAAAGCAAATTTAATAAACTTTCAAATGCAGAAAAAATGATGGAAATCGGATGAAAAATAAAAAAGATATGACCAATTTTGTAAGTACGTCTCTTTGTCTTTCATTCCAATGGGATTTACACAGTTAAGCAAGATATTACATATCACAATTACGGGTTATGGTATTATGATAAAAGCTAAAAGTACTCACAAAATTGGTCATATCTTTTTTATTTTTCATCCGATTTCTATAATTTTTCTGCATTTGAAAGCTTATTTAATCTGCTTTACTACAATAACAAGAAAATTATGATTTGGTGCTTTTGTCAAGGTCAAAATCAGTTTTAATCCGTGCACAATTTTTTTTTTGATACACGTGGTATGCATATCGTGTTAAAGTTGCAGAGTTTATTATATATTAACAATGACTTACGCTTTTGTAAGCCACCATATCTCCATTTTCCAGTATAGTTAAAATAACAAAGCGACAAATTTCATTAAGGAGTAGTGCTAGTTGTTGAAAAAATCAAATGTGTAAGATGCCCAATGTAACAGAACCATTAATTCTTTAAATTGCTGTTTAATTTTCATGTCTGAGCAATACAGTATGGTCGACTTAGTTATGTTTTAAAAATACATTCATTTTTCGTGATTCCAGATTCATAGATATTCCACTATAATACACTAATATACAAGTATTTATAACATGTCATGGTAATTTCCAGAATGGTTTAGTATTTTTAAAATCTCAATACTCATAATAATTTTGAAGTATCTTTTTGTTCCCTGAAATGTCGTAGAAATGTTTAACTGCTTTCTGAGCTTCTTTTAACATGTTTAATGCCTCTCTTACGGAATATTGGAGAACATTCACTGGCAATATTATTGCGAAGAAATTAATTTTCTTAATTTGGCATCCGTCTGCAATCATGTGGATAAATACTATGACAGGCAAAATATGAATATAGTTTGGGAACATTAATGGTATGTTTACGGGAAATTGAACTTGGACGTGTTAACATTAAAGCATGTTATCGCTATGTGCTCTTTAAATGTCAAAGCGTAAGCTAAATCCACTGGAAGCTTTATTGTATTGGCATTAGCACAAGAATTGTTAACAGAAATGATGATCACATAACTAGTCACATTTATGATACATGGTGTGATCCAGTTTGATGCTATCATTTTTGGTCATGTCAATAAAGTTTTCGGGATAAACATGAAAAAGCATAATTTTCGAGTTTCTAATGATTTTTTGTGTGTTCACCAGTGACTTCATTTATCTTTTTTGGATGAAGTCCAGAGCAGAAATGTTTATTGTAGGGGGATCAGGGCGATCACATCGACTTGAAAACAGACGGCAGATTTAACGTTAAAATGCAAAGCGTTAAAATCACACCATTATTGGTTGCCATATACATGGTGCTTTCGATTAGTGTAAACGCTTTCGATTTGTACAAGATCCGTACACTCGTTAGTGGTCAAGGGGTCTCGAACATCCGAATAGGTCCGAATAAAAACTGAGCACTTTCGCAAAAGGATTACAATTACTGCTAATTACATTGCCACCGATTACATGAATGGATACCGTATATGTGACCTTCCAGCCCGTATGAGCAGTAAATGCCAGAAACTTCATTTTGCGCTACAGGTGAAAATACATGTCAAGGTCATAATTTGGCAAAATCAATTTTTATGACAGATTCACAATCCTAGTGATTACTACAAAATACCAGCAAAGTTTCATTTCAAGAAAATGATAGGAAATGTGAAATAAATTGGTATATTCTTAAGACAATCAACAGAAAATATAGGGCTTACTAAACTTTGGAACGCGTTTATCTGAGTTATACGTTTTACTCCCTGACAACCTTTGACGGACCATAACTTGACTTCTGGAAATCGTGTGAAGTTCATTAAGGTGTCATTGTAATCATTAAAGCATGGTCTTTGCAAATAATTAAAAAAATAAAATGACAAAAGCTGGCATTTACTGCTGGTTTGGGCTGGACGGTCACATATGTGCAAATAAAAATTCACTTCACGCAGAAAACAAATGTACGTTTGGCGCATTATATATAGAAAAGTAATAAAAAACAGTAAAATCAGCTTTTACAGCATATGCGAATAGAGAAAAGATCAATCAAGTGTGTGGCAATTCTGTGACTAATAAATTTTTGCCAAAGTCAAGGTTTGTTCAAGTGTCAAATTTGGTTCAAATGTTATACCCACGCCTCTGTGTGACTTTTGTATATTTATAAATAAAATGAATGAAAAATATGATAGCATATTTCCAATAAAATGTTGTTTCACAAATCTAAAAGTTCCCAAGTAGTTATAAACAATGTTTGAACCTCAAGGTGACCTTAGTCAACTCCCAGTGCTCACCTTGTCAATTATATCGTCTGGTGATTCAGCTATAATACTTATTAAAATCATTATAGGCTAATTCACTTGTTTTTAAAAAAATATCTTGTCTAATTAGACCACGACCTTAAAAAATAATCAGTGACCATTTTCTTGAGCGCAAAATTATCATGCACCATATATATTAAAGGGCTTGGTGAAGTCCGCCAGTAGTCACATAGGAAACTTTCAAGTGTATATGAAACAATTTCATATTATATGACTTTGATCTTACACCCTGAAGTGATTTGTCATAATCCAGTACAAGCCCAACGGAAATATCATATTGTAATCAGGGAATGAAAGGAAATTATCCTAAGTGACAATCTGCGCTATGACATTTCAACTTAATTGGCCCTGTTTAAAAAATATTTTTACTAAACAGGACATAAAATGAGCCATAAAATGTTCATATTCAGTAAGATCAATACCAGTAGGTCGTTGTAATACTAGTAAAACGATATACTAGCTAAAGGTTCTAAGTTTCTGTCCAGATATGAGAAAGTGAAAAATTGTAAAACTTAAATTGATTAAAATGTCATTGATAGCTTGTTTGGGTACTCAGTATGATGTAACGCATAATTAGTAATTTTCAAATTTGTTTTTGCTCTTTATCATTGTTTATGAAATTTGTTTTGATTTTTCCTTCTTCTTTTTATTTCCAGTCATGAGACAAGACAAACCATTTGATCTACCGTGCGAGTTACAAAGAAATAAGAATATCACCACAACTACAATGTCTCCAAGAACTAAATTTTACCAAGGAGAACCAAATTCCCCTGATGTAAGAACACCTAATCATGATGAAATTAGGTACAAATCGCCATTGTATGAGATAGGAATTTCCACAACACCGTGGATAACTACAAAAGCTACAGTTACACAATTTCCTCCCGTAACATCTCCATCATCTCACTTTCAAAACAGAACTACCTCTTCACCACCTGAGTATACAACAGAAAGTTTTAGTGAAAGAACTACGGGATTTGTAACAACAACTGCAACAACAACAGCTCCCATAACAACAGCTGAAACAACTACAACTGTTTCATGCGCAAACACAGAATATAGTGATTTTACTTATACTGTATCCATTCAAGATGCAAAGTTCAGAATGGAGAAATTAAATATGTTACATGGTAGAACTTCCAATCTTGACTATGATGGAAGGCCAGAAAGGATTTCAAATACCAAATGCACTTCACCACCTCCGTCTTTTCCACTTTGTAATTTTCCTAGTTTTCCTGTTCAGAGAGCTAGAGACACATGATGATGGCGGAATTCCAGACATGAAGACAGGTGATGCATGGTGCAGTGCAAATTCACTTGACGATGTGAATCATGATATGCTATAGCACAGGGTTTTGACAATGAAAACAGCGTTGCTCTGTCTCTGTGGATTGACCTGGATTATAAATTCGTCTGTAAAATGTTAGAATGACGTTTAGAGCCGAAAGACGTTTAGGCTCACGTGTGCTTTTGTCCTGGAGTGACTGGCTTGTGATATCAACGAGAAACATGAGTAATGAATTGAGTCTCACATTAAAGGGTGATCTATCAGGTTTACTCCCACTTCCCTTAGATGGCGTATTCATTTATCCATCAATCACCTTTCAAAGATAGAGGTTGCTTCCTTGAAGTCTAGTATATAAATGAGGACATCTTTATATTTGACTTTCAATTCTGCTTTGTGGACGTCGGATGTGGACGTACCTGTACCTATTTAGACCAATCAATGAGAGTTTTAATGAGGATCTATTTTACCTAAAACGGAAGGGTGTCAATGATTGGTTGTAAAGTATTGCGTAATTTGCGTTAAAGTTAAAGGCTCTGGGATAACTTATATTTTGATAATGTTAGTTTTGGGGAGAATTGTGATCTTTACCACGAATCTGTCAAATCACCATATCTAGTCTAACATGTCGAATGCATGCATGCATAGTTGTGCAATAATAATACCGTATAACCTCATATGACAACGAAGGAATATACTGCAACCTTGATAATTGGTTTATGCTCAAGAAAATCATTGCAGACATGCTCTGGTATTGAATAGCGTGACTGGACGTAAGTCATGAACTGGTCATGTTTTTTGTTTCACACAAAAGCATTGGTAAAACCATGCCAATTTGTATTCAATGGATCGTAACTCTGAATTAAAACCTACAAAGATAGATATTGCTGGAAAGCTTACTTTCCGAGGATTTCAATTTTACCTGAATAAGTCTAATTTTTAGGGATGGGTAAAAATTATACAGGGTGCAAAATAAAATAAAAGTGCATTTTGGTCAACCAACTTGGAACAATGAGATTTTGTTGGGGAAAGGTGTATCCAGATGACAAAAACATTACTTGAAGGATGTAATGATAGCCTTCCATAAAATAATTCATTTGGTGACCAATTTCATTGTGGTCAAAATATTGAGGATGGTCAAAATCTATGAAACGACTCATTAATTTTTGGGACATTTTCGGTCAAAAGATTTTTCATGTATACACTACCTAAAAATCAATCACATAATTGGATTCCTCGACAAATTTCCTTTTGAAAAATGTATAACTTTTACCATTTACGTCGACTCGGTCAAAAGATATGTCGTTTTAAAGTTTTTGAGTGTAAATGCATGTTTTGTACAGTAATGTATAGAGAAAATTACCCACATATAAACCATTAAGAAACAACAAAATTTGGATGACAAGTCAATATTCAATACATGCTTTATCAATATACATATCTCATTGAACTATATTCAAAAAATTATGATCCCAGCATTTTTATTTTTAATGATACATGTGTTTATAAATCATAACTTTTATACACTTTTGCATGTAATCCTATGCGCGCCGCCTCCACCGTCGCCGCCTCCACCCGCTCCATCGTGTTCCCTAATTGCTTTTTCAAGTATAACTTCATTAATTAAAATCATGAGAACTTCACTTTTTGTACATCCCTAGAGTATAAATAGACCTTTCATATGATACCAAACTTTCCCAAATACGTAAAGAAGTTTTAGCAAAAATGCATGTTTTCTACCATTTTTTAGGGTAATATGTAACAAATCCATCATATTTGAAGGACCTATTTGTGACGCAAGGCCGACTCAAGAAGATTGGACTCCTTTTAAACAACATCGCAACAACAACAACAGCAACATATCGTATATAGGGGCGCTTTACATGATGTTGAGAAGGTAATACCGTCTCCACTGGTGCAATCCAACTATATGCCATCTGACAAACCCAGTGGAACTAAAATATCCCCATTTTCAAACAAATTACCGTACTTTATGAACGAAAGATTTTCAAAGTATCACCCGGTTATGAAATAACTTAATGTACATTCAGAAAACCCAATATAGTTGAATTGGACGAGTGGAAACGGTACTTCCGATTTCAGTACGGATGTGTGTGCGACTGATTAACGCGCAGCACTAAGTGCAGTTAAATTCCATCATGTTTACATAAATCAGCTGACTATTGTTCGTTACGCAACTTTTTATCACAATCGTCGCCAGAATGACCTGTCGTGAAATTGAAAGCTCCTCATTATTCCCGGGGGGGGGGGGGCAGTCAAGTATAATGTTGCAGGCATGGCGTGACCAAGACAAATGTGAATAAAGTTTGTTTTGAAGATTGAAGGGTGAATCAGGTCTCCATAAGATTCTTGCCAGAACAAAACGCACATTTAGCGTCAGATTTTTCACTTTTTCGTATACTTGATACAGAAGCGAAGTGGAATCTTATACAATTTGAAGTTTAAACAGTATTCTAATGACGTTGTTCTGAATACCTCACTCTGATATCATATCAAAGTTATAATATCATGTCAAACTTTATTTCAAGAAAAAAGTAAATGTAAAGCAAAACACAAATATATGTGATGACTCACCCCGAAAAGCGGGACTTTGCGACAGAACACTTTTCGAGAAACTGATGAAAATAGGCAGCAAAAAATTAAGAAAATAACAAGAATTCCCAGCAGATTTTCTGTCGTAAAATTTGATCGCCTTGATCAATTTCAACAGGTAAGATGTCATTTTAAAGCTTAGAAACTGCTGTAACAGATGAAATAATTAAATCAAAATTTATATCATCAAAGAAGTCCCCCTTTCGGGGTGAGCCATCACATATACAGGTTAAGATAGACCCAAATTCCGAATACAATACGATTTTCTAATGACCCCATCAGCTTGCTTAAGATAGGCTGAAGAAACTAGTTAAGATAGGAATAAGCTCGTCACCTAAGACACCAATTACTTCCCAGGTATTAGAATCTTTTATGTAGTTTATGCATTTATTCTCTAGTTTTTATAAATAGTTTCCTGTATTTATTTGTAGATACATTATGAAAAAATTGTTGGTATATCGAACCCCGTCGACACAATTTATTCGAATGAATGGTTAAGCAGTTTAAATGTATAAGTATCAAATCTTATTAAACCATTTTCTACAATAAACTGCATAAATACTTATATTCATTATATTGCCCTTGAACCACTTTGCCTCGTATTATCTTATATATTTTCTCTGATATTCGTTAAGATATAAGTGTAATACTTACACGGAACTCCATATTATTGTTATAATTATAAAAGTAAAAGTCAGTTACATGTACCAAACTCAAAATATTAATAATTGTTTTTTGAATATCATCAAACCTTTTAATGCTCTCGTAATGTCACTCTAGCCACAGCGAATACACTGTTATACTGTTGGGCAATTTTTTAGCGTTGGTTAAACTATGAACAACCCAATTGTTGGGTAAATAATATTAACCAACTGTTGGTGAAATTTTACCCAATATTTGGGTAATTAGCTAAAACTTTTACCCAACAATTAGGTAATTAGCCAACATTGTACGCAACGTTGGTAATTATTTACCCAGAAGTTGGGTTGTTCATAGTTGAACCAACGTTGGGTAAATTATTTGCCCAACGTTCTAACAGTGTACAGCAGTTTTGACTTTAAGGAGAAAAAATGTAAAAAAGAGGAGTAGCCATTACGGACATCGGGTTGACCCCACATTGAATAATATTTAAAATAATTATTCTTTCTGTCACACCAAAGTTATTTTTCCATTGATTATTTTGATCCTTTTTATGCAATCTTATTGTCGCTCTAATCATAAAATTTTTGTACTGGGAAAAAGAAAAAGAAAAGATATTACGGTTTTTTTCGCTATTCCATGCTCAGGTTTTTTTTCCTGCTGCCTATCATGCCTATGGAGGGGGATTTCCCCCAAAAAACGTCCTGCTCTCCCTTGGAAATCTAATGGTGCGCCCCTTATCGGCGAAATGTATTTTAGCGACATTTTATACACCATTTTGAATTTTAAAACATTTGAACGATATAAATTGATGACAGATGCTTTTGTTGTTAACCAAAAAGTCATTTTTAGTTGGTGTCAAATTGATTTTTACTGTTTTTTAATGTTGTCTCTCTTATCAGTATTCATTTAATCTTTAGCTTTGACCAACGGCGTGAGTGTTATTTGACAACCTAAGTAACCAGTAAGAATTGTACAACTTTTCTTTTGCCTGAAATATAAAACAGAATCCACTACTAATATTCTCATCTTTTGCTCTTATTTTGGTGTTAGCCATAAGGATGTCAAGTGTAAAATATTGTAAGAAAGGAGGATGGGTGCGAAACATCTACATACATTAAAGGAGCCCTGTCCGAATGGGTCAGCATTTTTTCAAACATTCTGAGATACCAAAATATTCGTCATATTTTTCTCATTGCTCATGTGAAATTTTACGGCTGAAACATGATGCTTTTCGGAGATATAAGTGAAAATGTGTTAAAATTATTAATATGATGGTAACCATAATATTATTTATACAGTAAAGTATATATAGGCATATGGAAAATACAAAATTGCTCATAAAATCAGAAAGGTGGTTCCGATTTGCCTGAAAATTGAAAATCAGGCATCTTAAGTGGTGATCTTTCATATGACAGTAAAAATACAACATTTGAAAAATCGGACCATGTGCCTTTAAGTAACAGGTTACTACAGCAGAAATTCATTATGACGAAATCTGATGTAAGAAAAACCCTGTTATAAAGAATTATTTCTCCTGTACCATTTCAACTAATTTTCCTTGTTTTTATTGTTTTAAAACCCTGATACATTAACACAGTTTTGGATATAAAGAAGTAATTTGTCTGTCCCCAGCAACTTCATTATAATGAGTTTCCACTGTATAAAACCAAGACCCAAAACATGCATATTTGGTTTGCTACTGGAACTCGGCATACTATTGCTAATTGAACTTGTTCGACATAACGCCATGTTTTCCCATAAACCACTGCGAATTTATAAGAAATACATACGATTTGACATAAAGTGTACGGGACATTTAGTCTAACCATAGAGCTATATACATATTATACCAAAAACAATAGCTCTATGATTTAACAAGGTGTATGTTTCATAATAATTCAGAATTTAAATATTATGATTTTGAGTAGAGTTAGGGGAAATAAAACTATTTTATATATTTTTTAATTATATGTAATGCATATTTTGATTCTTACATACGATATCAAAATTTTGACTCATTCAATTTTAAGGTAAGCACTTTAGCTTTCTTTTCAACAAAATATGAATTATAAATTTAATTTAGTATCATTTAACATGTTTAAGTCTGCTATGAAAAAACACCTTGCAAGGAATGTCAGAGGGTAACCAATGGGGCAGCTTTTGTCCGTCTTTTGCATTTTTTTTGCTCATTGTCCTGGGCACCTTTTTGTTTTTTTGTGTGGGACCCCATTGGAAATAAGTTTGCTGAAACTTTATGGGTTATCCTGACATCTCGACATTTTGGTGTTTGTTGTATTATTGTATGTTCTTTTGATTGCTATGTTTGCATTGTAAGTTCTTTTTTGTTAAATAAACATGAAATGAAATGATGAGCTGTTCCAAAGAGTGTTAAGTCGTATGTACGTCATATTTCTTTATAAATTCGCTATGGCTTATGGAAAAAATTGACAGCCTGTCAGACAAGTTCGCTATCATATTTTTTGTGATTTTTACTGGACTGATAAACTGCATACAGTCCAATAATGGGACTTGGTTTTAGTTTTAAAGCCAACCATGCTCCTCTGGTGAAGATATTTACAGAAGATCACGCCACTGAAAATGCCATTCTGCCACAGTGTAAGTAGATAATAAGGTGGCGTTCTCAAAAACTATTTTCAGGTTACTAAAAAGAAGTAAAGAAGGACACCATATGAAACATTGAACATAGAGAATTATAGAGTCAAGATGAAGCCAAGATAAAAACTATGGTATACAAGAAAAGTGCCAAATACAATTTTTTTTATTTATAAGTGCGATTCACAAGATGACAGACAGAATGTTTTATTTCATGATACAAATCTTAGTATACATAGAACAATTTCATAACTCACTCCTTTAAAATATTTGTATCATGGCACGAAACCATTCATTTGCTGAGTTCAAATATCCAGTTAACGTGTCGTAAACAAAATGTTAACAAAATAGTTTCTCATTTTTGTTAAATTAGCAAAATTATGTGTACATTGTTATTCCTTTGCATTGCGTCTACCAGTACATGTTATCCTACTGTGAAGTATATTCATATTTAATGCAATTTGTAATGCTAACTACCGTGAAATTAAGTTTTTGTGATCCTCTAAAGGTGAACAATAGAAACGCTGTCATTTTACGAGAGAAAATGTTCACAGAAGTACGATTTAACAGAACATTTCGTTCACACAAAGAAAACAGTCTAGCCGTTAACTAATTTGTAAAATCGTTGAAAATATCAACCACGTTAAATATTATTTGAATGGGTCAGTTTATAGTGCTTTCTGAGGTACAAAATACTTTGTGCAACAAGTCTTTGTGGTTACATTAATTCCAATGTATCTGCTAATCAATAACGGATAAACCATCAAACATTCATCACAGCGTCCGTTATTATCAGATTATTATATAAGTTAACAAAGACTTTTTGCACCAAATATTAGGAAGCTCAAAAGAACTATAACCTGACCGTATTAGACAACCCTGGTTTTTGTGAACGTCAGAATTATTTCAGTCGATGAGGTTTTTATCGAAGCAATGATCAAGCAATGAAGCTTGAGACCTTGGTATATTATTGATTAGTGTCATTCAGTCACCTCAATGTGATTACTTATTCTTTTCAACAAATAATTATGACGGATTACGTTCGATTATATCTTGTCAATGGTGACTAAATTTTGTAATAATACTAAGTTGCATTTAAATGCTAGTTTTTCAATTGTTCACCAAACGCATTAGTAAAGTAGAATTTGTTAACTAAAACTGAACTAAAAGCCTGATTTTTTCATTGTTTGAGACCGAACAATTTGTTTACAAAACGTAAACTGGAAAATTGAACTCAATAATTTTTATAATATTTGAATTAAACATGCAGGATCCATTGATATTGTCCTCTGTTATCCTTCTTCTAGTTGTCAGTCGTATGGATGTCAAGTATAAAATGTGATGACTCACAAGGGTGGACTTTGCAGATGATATCAATTTTCATTTTATCATTTCATCTGTTGCAACATTTTCTAAGCTTTAAAAAGACACCTTATTTGTTGAAATTGATCAAGGCAATCAAATTCTACAACAGAAAATCTGCTGGAAATTCGTATTATTTTTTTTATTTTTTTTTGCTGCCTGTTTTCAACAGTTTCTCGAAAAGTGTTCTGTCGCAGAGGCCCCCTTTTTGGGGTGAATAATTACAAATATTGTAGGAATGGAGGCATGGGAGCGAAAATAAAGTGACTAGGTGACTTTTAAACTAAGACCGGTGTAATGAAATCCATACAGCGTCCGTGTGACTTAAATGTCCTAGCTACTATTTAATTGTGTAGAACGTACTTGTACATGTGCGATCAATAAATCATCGATTGCGACTTATTCCTTGTAGTTCAATTAGACCCGGACTCCTGGTTGTGTGGGACACTCAGTCTCATTACACCGGTATAGTTGGTTTGCTACCCTTGACTTGGAACTTGTTCGGCAAAACGCTATGCCAGTCTTTCCCATAAGCCAGTGCGAATTTATATATAAAAAATAGGGTTTTATATAAAGTGTACGAGACAGCCCATCTAACATGTCTAACACGGCCGGTGGAATAGAGGGGACAGTTCGGTATTCCGACAGGTTATTGTCCGACAGTTTTTTTTCTCCGACAGTTTTTTTCTCCGTCAGGTCATTTGCCCGAAATACATTTGAATGGAAGTTTTTAATTTCTACAGTTTTATATCTGACAGGTTTTTGTTCCGAAAAAATATAATCCGACAGGTAATTATTCCGAAAGGGTTTTTGTTCCGACAGTTCAATATTCCTACAGGTAGTTGATCCGACAGTTTTTTGTTCCAACATTTTTTTAGTTTTTTTCTCCGACAATTCGGAGTATCAACCTGTCGGAGAAAAAAAAACTGTCAGAGAAAAACCTGTCGGAGGAAAAAACTGTCGGGAGTAATTACCTGTCGGAATACTGACAAAAGTGCTTGTCTAAAATTGCGTGAGGCAGTTTAATATAATCATGATTTTGAGTAGAGTGTTTGGGGGAAATAAAACTATCACGTAATAACTAATGTATATTTTGAATCTTACGATATCAAAATGTTGTCAAATTTTAAGGCAAATATTGTGACTTTCTTATTAACAAATAAGAAACAGTTACACTTATCATGGATGAGCTGTCCCGCATCCCGTACAGTTTATGTAAAATCGTATATATTTCATTATAAATTTGCAATGCCCTAAGGAAAAAATTATGGCAGCATGTCAAACAAGTTTGTTATCATACGTTTTTGATTATTACTGGACTGATACATTGCATACAAACCAATAATGGAACTTGGTCTTAGTTTTGAAGTCAACCACACTCTAATTTTTTTTTTCAAAATGTTGCAACGGATAATGTAGTTAACAGTTAAAGGAGCTTGGTCCGATTTTCAAAAAAAAAAATTCCAATGTCATACGGAAGATGATCATTCAAGAGGTCTAAGTTTCAAATTTCAGCTGAATCGGTCAAACCGTTTTGATTTTATTGGCAATTTTGTATTTCAGAGCCGCCTATACATTACTGTGTAAAATTAATTATGGTTACCATAATTAGACACATTTTCCTATATATCTCCAAAACAAAATATAACTCAGCAGTGAAATTTCACATGGATTATGAGAAAAACATGAGCAAGATTTTGGCAATCGGACTATGCTCCTTTAATGTAGTGAACAAATGGTTGGCCGTTTGTTCAACTTGTGAACTGTGTACTGGGCGTACTTTGAATGTATTTGAGTACAAACAGTGCCTATATAGTTGGGTCATCTGGAGGACTCCCGTGACCGTGGAGAGCGAAGGTTGGTTTCTCAATGGATTTGTCATCTTTGAAGGTTGATTAACGAAATTAGCGAGGGTGCCTCTCTCAAAAGTGTGGGCAATTTCCGTGGGGG
>JXSR01S034105.1:6716-29267 GCA_000969725.1 Ophiothrix spiculata
GTACCTATCACCAAGTTGTTATAATTGATGTTGGTATAAATTACAAAAATTCATTTGCTTGAGCAAATATCTTTGTAAGTGAAAAGAAAATTTTGTAAAGAAACTAGGTCTTTTTGATAAAACAGGTTATACATTTGAAACATATTTGTTGAGCATATATAGGGTAATTTTACATGATGAATTGCTTTGATGGGTACATACAAGGGGTTTTCAATAAGTTCATGATCTGAGGTAGAATGAGATTAGCTATGTATTTTTATTAACATGTTATGTAGGTCGACTGAAGTGATGAATATTCGGAAAGTTTCAAGTAAATATTTGTTTGTATTTTATATACTGAAACCCTTATTCAAAGTTGTCCCTTTCAGATCTGTATATGCAAGGGGTGGGGTGGGAGGGGCTGAATTGGTTTCGAACAAAATTAATCCGCCCATTAAATTCCATGTAAGTATGAAAATAAAATTGAACGTTCTGACTGTTTCATATAATGTAAAACAATGTTTATAAAAATACTAAATTCAACTCCACGGTTCATTTTTACTTTGACCTTTTGAGAACTATTTTCAAACCATAGTACATGATTGATGATACTGGCGGATATACACACAACATAGCTAAGTTGGTATAAGGCATGTTGTTTCGTTTCGGTATTGGGGACAAACCAAAATTTGAACAGCGCCATAATTTTACCAGTTTATACTAATTATTGACAATTACATAAAACAGCTTTATTGGGTTATGTTACGTTTTTGCGCTTTGTGCGAAAAAACAAAATCCATGGTCCATATGGACCACCCCTTATGCACGTAAGTGTTAAGTAGTTAATGCTACTTGTATGTCTCTTGAGCTTCACATGTATCACTTTAGCTGTGCTTAATTAATTAAATCAGGTGCGATGATCAACTACTTAATGAGCTACTTCATGTTGGCTATCAATTATCACACTCTCATTAATCAATTCTCGTTGACCTTAGATTTTGATTTTTGTGCGATAATTATCACTGATCAATATGTGCCACTACATTGTGGATTGAGAGGATGGCATAAATACATGTAAATGATCACAATGAAATAATTATTTTGAAACATTCTGTCCTTTCTTTCGACTCTGTGGCCATCGCATTTGTGGAATGAGAGGACAGGATGGGGAATTTATAATTTCTAGTAAAATTATCATGTGTAATTTATTTAGATATTTGGAGTCTGGGACCCGACAGGCTTAATGCTTATTTCCCAGTCCTCCTCCACGATGTTGAATATACAGTTGATTGTACTACTTTTTAATCTGTTGTTACTGTAAATTTGCATGTGTGGAAGAAATAAATTCTTATGTCTTATGTCATATGTACGAAATATTTCAGAATATTTCTATTTATATAGCATACCTGAACATAATGTGTGATGAAATTTATGTCAAAGTACAAAGCAAAAATAAGATTGTGTTAAGAGTAATGTTGAGATTGAATTGAATCAATTTCTTCCTTTTTTTGATTGAAAAATACTTAAAAAATCATGAACTGGGCTTGGGGTTTTTTGAAAAATTTATGGCATACTTTATGAATCATGAAGTATAAAGTAAGCAGCACATTAACGCATGGAAATAAACTAATATAATTATATGGAGAAATAAATACGTCCGTATATTTTAAATCATAACAACGTAGCTAATCCTGCAGAATATTCAAATGAACTTGTGTTCAAGGTTTGCCCATGCATGTGGTAGTAACAAAATAAGCAAAAAATAAAACCAAAATCATGAAAGATTCATGCATTAAAATATATTAATAATACGCCACAATTTAATCTTGATCAAGCCTAATCAATCATTTACACTATACAAAAACATAAGTTCATGATTATGTAGGTAACAAGGGATACGCAATGGATCTCGTAACTGAGTATGATTTCATAGTTTATACTCCTAGGTTGACAAGAGTATATGTGATGACTCACCTCGAAAAGGGGACTTTGCGACAGAAAACTTTTCAAGATACATGTGAAAAGAGGCAGCAAAATATAAAGAAAATAATCAGAATTTCCAGCAGATTTTCTGTTGTAAAATTTGATCGCTTTGATCAATTCCAACAAGTAAGGTGTCATTTTAAAGCTTAGAAAATGCTTTAACAGATGAAATGAAAAAATCAAAATTGATATCATCTTCAAAGTCCCCCCTTTCAGGATGAGCCATTACATATATCATCAGTTATTGCAGGTTGCTATCTACAGTAGATAGCAACCTGCAATCTTAAAACCCATAAAGTGCATCTTACTTTTGCTAAATGATTCTTTCTATTCAAATTTTCAATAATTTATCCAACCAGAATAAGATTTAATCAAACCTTAGGTGATCTAGTATTTTGATATTAAATATAAAATGTTTGCAAACCAGTCCTGCTCAACATTTTGTGTAACCATTTATTAGACCAACCAGGACTACAATTGCCAAACAGACAGTGGTCTAATTGATTTACATTTCCCATAAAGCCAAAAAGGATAAATTTCCAGGTACATAGCTTTGATTATATCCGTATTTAAAAAGCTTTGAATATCCGTATTTAAAAAATTAAAAATAAAACAAAACAAAAAACAAGTCCTAAAATAGTGTAATAAAAACAAATAATCTTTTTCGCCCAAAAATTACCAAAAACACAAAGTGCGTAGCTTTTGAACCCAGAGGAAGCTTACAGAAACTTTGTTGTTGCGCATTAAAAAAAGTTATGTTGCCTAATAATTACTATAAAAACATATCCAAACCAATCTGTATTGTGAATTCTTTCTAATATGAATGTCCCAGAGTACATTTTAACATGCAAGCATTATTATGATATGACATTCCCCGTTTGGCTACCTGGAAGCATGAAACGTGAGTTGCATATCATGTTATGTACGATTTAATATATACAATTGAGATTTTCCAAATATATCTTGTCTGCTAGCTTCTACTGGTGTGAAATATTAAATGAATATGTGTGTGTTTTATTTTTCTTGGGAATTGATAGAGTACATCTAATACTGTACAAAGTCTTTTATAGCCAACGATTTATAAACACTTTATTGCGCTTGAAAAAGTTTACAATTAGGAAAAATCGCCATCAAAAGAATCACATCAAACTTAATGGATACTCTCTTTTTCTGAAGAGTGAAAGAAGTCAATCCTCCTTGGAGTGACTCTTCGGGTCAATCAAAACAATTGACATTTCAATCTACCAAGAGAAAACTGTAAAGAGTGAATTTGCACTTTGCAAAGAGTTAAAAGATTGACATTTTCAATCTTTTCACTGATTGTTCCCTCAGCACAATCTCTGTCAATTGAATTATTAACATCAATGTAAATTTACACACACTTAAACAATTCAATCGAGAAGGATTGTGCTGAGGGAACAATTGATGAAAAGATTGAAAAAAATTCACTCCCAAAAGATTGAAATTTCACTCTTTGCAAAGTGCAAATTCACTCTTTACAGTTTGGAATTTTACTTGTATGGAGGAAAAAGAGTGATTTCCACTCTTGGTAAATTGAAATGTCAATCTTTTTGGTTGATCCAAAGAGTCACTCCAAGGAGGATTCACTTTTTCACTCTTCAGAATTTAGAGAGTATATCCTTCTTCGTAAAGCCGTCGGTCCCATGTACAGAAGAGTCATACCTGTACATGTAATCGCAGCCAGTATCGTAAAGAGTAGGGTATTCTATCCCTGACTGTTCCCAATCCTGTTTTGGTCAATTTCTGTACTTCAAAATCCACCTGTGCATTATATCCTCAAGCATATGAGGTTGCACAATATTGGAAGAAAGAAAGAAAGAAAATATTATATATATTTTTTTCATATTTTTCTTAACTTTTTTTTGGGAGGTATTTTGAAACAAGCATACAGATTGTGAATATGTGAAAATGTAATCGATTTTGGTGAATTACAACCTCTGCATGTACTTTTGTCTGTTTGAAGTTTGCCACATCTAAAGCACACTTTTCTTGAACAATCCCAAATGTGGGCTGCGGCGGCAAAAGGATGCACTTGTTGGCTGATACATGTTGTTGATTGTAGCGTATCTGGTGTATACAACTAGTGTATACAACTAAATAATGAGCTACATGTAGGTGACAACAACTGCATCCTTTTGCCGTGATGGCACTCATATGTGATTTGATTGAATGAAAAGAAAATGTTACTGTGTGTGAACCAATATGATGATTGATTTGTATGCTGAAGACTCATTAATCTAAGATTCTAATAAAACAGGTTGTTTGTAACAATGATGTTGGATGAAGATGTTTCTATAGAGGCATACCAGAAACAAATGATCTAAGATAAGGACAAAAATATAAAAATTA
The DNA here is from genome assembly GCA_000969725.1 of Ophiothrix spiculata. Lineage (NCBI taxonomy): Eukaryota > Metazoa > Echinodermata > Ophiuroidea > Amphilepidida > Ophiotrichidae > Ophiothrix > Ophiothrix spiculata. The sequence continues at coordinate 11,049 of JXSR01S034105.1, forward strand.
ATGCCCATGTTATATTAACAAGACTATAAGCTAGTATCTTACTAGATGCTAAGGTTAGAATTTTTTCAACTTGCTAGCAACTGGTTAATTTGGATGAAGAAAAAAAAAATGTCCTTTTTAGGAGAATATTCCCTTGAAAACAACTTGCATCCAATTTACACATAATGAGAAAAGGGAAAACGATCAGATGGACGTAAGCTGTTGTGAAGCGCATCAACTTTCAAGAGTTCCTTATCTTCCAATTTTGAGACTATAAAAACATTTAGCAGATATATTTTGTTTTAAATATTATGAGATTTTTTTCAGAAAAAAAAAAAAGGTTAGTTTATTTCCCCTGAACTTTAAATGATATTTAAGTAATAACCTTAATTTGATATAGGCCTATCTAATATTCAAGTGTATTATGGTTTCAATTTGGGATTTCAAATCTAATATAGTTTTCAAAGATGACCTTTTCAATGAATGTTATCTACTTAGGATGACTTCATTATCTTGTAATATTTATCCATAAGGGAACGAGGACTCTAATGATAATCAAAAGTGGAAAATTAAATCTTCAGGATATTTACATTATAAATGACTTTTTTATGTGTTTCTATAAAAGCTATTGTCTAAATGTCAGAAATTGATAAAATCTCAGGATTCATTATAGACTTAGAGAGTTATTAAAATATCTACTGCATTTAACAGCTCTTGTAACAGCTACCAGTGTAGTCTTTCACGCAATTTCATTGTACATATCAGTCCATGATAAAAACTCTGAATTCTAAACTGAACTTATATGTGACTGCCCATTTCAAACGAGTCGTAAATGCATCAAACTTCATTTTGCGCTACAGGCGATAGAAAAATTCACTCACTTTATGAAAAATGAAACAATTGATATCATTGGCTTTGATTGTTCTTTTGGCTTATTCACTTGTCTCAAGTGATCATTCTTATTTACCGAGGAAGTCTATGATGTATCTTTATGTGCCATATATGAAAATGCTGGCATTTTCAATTTTCCAAAATCTGACAGATCTTAAGCAAACTCTTGCCCTAATCAAAGTCAATTATTACCAACACAACAAATATGATTTGTCAACAATTTGAAAACTGAAAACCGAAGTTTTCTTGCCCAAACAAACTGACTTATTTACCATTTGTTTGCTAACTTTTATGATGCTCATCATCGATTCAGTGGATCAGAAATTTATATTGCCTGAACTCAATTGTGTGATGTTTTTAGTGTCCAGTAATTAATGAAAGGAAAGTTGAGTTTGTAAATCACAAATTTACCATCTGTGTACAGTCATATTTTTTTGTATTTTGAAAACGCACTTTTCAGGTTTAATAGAATAATACAAAAGTTTTGATGATCAGATATTTTAGTAGCAGGCTCATTCCAGTGAAAATGAAACTTTTTTTTGACTTCAAGCAAAAAATCAGCTTTTTTATTCGACCACATAAGCAGGTTTTTTAGTCATACGTTTGTTACTTGGTACGTGAAAAGTATTTTCCAATCATGAATTGTCAAAATGCTCTATCCATGCATGAATAAGCACATGTTTTAAGTCAAAAATGTCACAAACTTTACCAATAAGTAACACCAAAATGTCACAAACGTTACCAAACAAAACATTTTATTAATAGAAATTCTGACGATAGAATTTCCTACTTCTTTTATGTAATGTAATATTTGTAGATATGTTATCCATCGTCTGTGAAAAGCACAATAAAAAATTCAGTAATATGTTAGGAATTTTAATTTTGAAGTCATTTGGAGCAAAAAAACATTTCTGTGCGATGTCACAAACAATACCGGACATTACATGAACTTTATTCAGTATTTTGGCAATTAATTTAATCTTTGAACACCTACACGTCTTGATCCCACCAGTGAGCACCATTACCAACAACAAACTCATGGATATAATGTTTATGCTAGGTTCTGTGGCCATTTTCAATTTTTCGGTCTCAAACATTACTTGGAATCATCCAACACTATGTTTAATTGAAGGTGCACAGTTGCTGCCATCACCAAGTGAAACTCTAATTTTTTTAAAGTGCTAAACTTAAACTGACATTTCAGTACATACCCTATTCACTCGTCTAATTCAACTATTTTCCATCTGACAATCTCCTGAAATTAACAAAATCCCCCATTTCCAAAAGTTTGAAAATAGTCATACTCTATGACCGACACTTCATTTGAATTATTTTAACAATTTTTGGCACGCTAGTATGAAAGCGCTCAACTATAACGTGATCTAAATTCAGAAAATGAGTAGTTGAATTGGACAAGTGGATACGGTATTTTAAAACAAACTCTCACAGCTATATAAAAGCCACTTTATTTTGAATCCTAAGATTTTAGTACAATGCATAAGTATATTCTAATTAAATGGTTTGGATTAAAAAGAAATAACCAAATGTATGTATTTTGCATACAATTAGCATGGATTTAGCATGTTTAGATAAAAACAAATAACAAAACAACATAATTTGCATAAGATTAGCATAAAGTTAAATGCTAAGTGAAACACTTGTTAAACATGCAAGTTGGAAAAGCAGGTTTAAGGTATTTTGCAGATTCTTTTTCCCCCCAATTTTTAACCCCTTAGAATAAAATATTGAATATATCAGGAAAATCTTTTTGCAAATTTGATAACACCATCATATTTCAGTGTTTTCAAACAAAGGTCATGGCTCTGTGTTGTACTGTTACTGCATCACTCTGATAAAAACAAACACATATAGGAGCAATTGATTTTATGAATATAATGAGTAGAAATTGTATATATGAATATAATGATTACTGAAATAAATTTGAAATCTGATTTATCAGGGATGGATAATTGCATTAATATCAAAGTCTTTGTATAAATGTGGTTCTGAATTTATTTTAATAAGTCGATCTAATGAATCACTTACTTTTAATGAGATGATATGGTTGTTTTTAAATGCTGACAGAGCTTAAGCACAGAAACAAAGAGAGAGGACACAACCTAAGGTAATCATATAGAATTTTTAAACAAAGTGAAGAAATTGATGTTATCACACTGTAAAAACAAACATTAAAAAGTGTTATCCTAAACATGTTAAAAACACCTGAAGTGCTAAAATAACATCTTAATTTTAAATTTGAATAGATTTAAACGTGTGGTGAAATATATATTGATATGAATTTTAATCTGGGCAACCGTTTACGTTCACGTTTAAATCTATTCAAATATAAAATTGCGAATTCAGAATTGATTTCCATATCCTCTTTCTAAGCTTCTCGGATGAGAGGATGTTAGAGGAAGAGGGTTAGAACTGAAGGCCTATAGATATAAAAATTGACGCTCTTCCCCATCTGACTCATTAGCTCAGTTGGTAGAGCGTGGTGCTAGTAATGCCAAGGTCCCAGGTTCGAATCCTGGATGGTCAGTGATTTTTTCGCTGACTGTCAATTACGTTGTGTGGTTGCCCAGATTAAAATTCATATCAATATCTTAATTTTAACACTTCAGGCATTTTTAACATAGGATAACACCTTTTTAATGCTTGTTTTTACAGTGCATCCCACAAATGTATCAGCTTTAAGCCCATCTCTTTTTTTTCCATTTTGACATCTTAGAATGAATCAACTTTTAAGTCCATCTCTTTTTTTTTCATTTTGACATTTTAGAGAGAAAAAAGGCCCAGTCAGTTTTTTGTAGGATATATAATGAAAAGCCTCTTGGCTTAACTGTTTATTTTTTATTGTCTAGTGCATTGTTTAAATGTGTACCGCCGCGGCAAAAGGGACCAGTTGTCGGCTCGTACATGTTGCTCCTTGTAGCATATCTAATGTATGGTATTTGTATACATCAGATATGCTACAATGAGCAACATGTAGGAGTCGACAACTGGACCCTTTTGCCGCGGCGGTACACAAATTGTCACAGAACAAAAGCGAATATTGTAGATAATCCAAAATCGTTTGAATTTTCCATAACGCTCTCTCTGTTGCAGAGTTATTTAAGATTTTGTTTTGTTATTTAAATCAATTCTGGAGATCACAGGTCGGTAGTAATGGATTATTTCTTGCATTCTCTTTATTTTGGCATGACCAGGTTATACACACAATCAGTTTTTCATTCTCACATACGGAAATACACTTATTTTAGTAGTAGATTTAGGTATTCAAACATGCCAAAGAGTTGTTCATTGCGAATCAACAACGATGCATCCATGCGTCTGCGTATTTTTATCGCGCGAGGGTGGCTTTAGCCGCCCGAGCGTGATAAAAATACACAAACGCATCGGATGCAGAGTGTTTGTGGCGTGTTTGAATACCTTTCAACAACGAAAATCTTCCTAAAAACATATGAATTAAATTCTAAATGTTTTCAATTTAACAGATAGGTCTACTCATCCTCATAAGAATAATTAGCATATCTGAAGCAGAGTGCTAATTTGTGAATCGGTGTTTGCTTGCTTCCTGCTTTGACGTTATCAATTATTCCCAAACACTCGGCTGCTGTACGTAGGGCCTACTGTAAATGCCTGACGCGCGATGATCAGTGCGCCGACTTTTGTGTACTGCGTTAACACACTTCTGTAAACGGCGTGCAGTGCGTGACGCGCTAATTTGAATATCAACTGTGGATTCATCACAAATCAACAACGGTACGCTCCTGTATAAAGAGATACAGTGAGTTGTTGAATTCGAGGAGAATTTTTTTTTTTCATAATAAAAAAAATCAACCTTTTAGAAAAGTCCTTGTTTTCTCTTTTCATCAGGTTTGCTGGATTTGTTTTATCCTCATACTTTTCAAAGATTAATCTGTGTTCAATGACATTAGATAAGCCCTAGATAGGTCCCAGGGTAGGCAAATTATTGATGCCACAGCTGATCTTTAAATCTCAAAATCCCTCTCTCTTAAACCCCGGTGTCTAGATAATGTTAGAGCAAATCTTGAAAAAGTCATGCTTAATTGAGTCGGGTTGAGCATCATTTGGCCTTACAACATCGTCTAGACATATTAATGGACAAACAAGGGACTTATGTAAGCATGTTTTTTAAAACATGAAACATTTTAAATTGGATGTTGACGGGAGCATTATCATTAGTTGTTCATCTCAAATCCACAACGATGCATCCATGGTTCTGTGTATTTTTATCGTGCAAGGGTGGCTTTAGCTACCCGAGCCTGATAAAAATATGCCGATGCATCGGATGCAGATTTGTTCAGTTGATTTGCGATGAACAACTCTGTAGCGTGTTTGAATGTCTTTCAACAACGAAAATCTTCCTAAAAACATACAAATGAAATTCTAAATGTTTTCAATTTAGCAGATACTCATCTTCATAAAAATATTCAGCAGAATCTAAAGCAAAGTGCTTGTTTGTAAATGTTTGTTGCTATGCCGTTTTCAATTGTTCCCAAGTGCAAGGCTTTGCAGGTATTTTAAGTTCCTGATGCACAATGGACAGTGTGTCGACTTATGTGTACTGTATGAACACACTTCCTTAAACGCTGTGCTGTGTATAACGCTCTAATTTGAATATAAACAGTGGGTTAATCAGGAATCAACAACGGTACGCTCCTGTATAAAAGGAGATGCAGTGAGTTGTTGAATTAAGTGGCAATGTAGGATTTTTGCACACATTTTAGATTCTCTAAAGCTTCTGATAGAATTCCATGGTTTTATAGACTTTTTCATAGAGAATTATTTTGTGGTGTGGATCATTACCATGGTACAAACTGTTCATTCTGAATGAACATTTTCATTGTATATTTTTTCACATCATGCAGAATGTATAAAATGGGCATAAAGGTCATATTATACTCGACACAAAGATTTCACTATCAAACATTTGATCATGATGTAAAATGTGACTTCAAATAAAATAACTTCAACACTGAGTTAAACATAGAAAAATCTTTACACTAAATTGCATATGTGTTGAATTGAATCCAGGTAATATAAAGCCATTGAACCAGCATTAAACATTTGTAACTGGTCTATACTTTTTATTCAATCATATTTATTTGGTGATGTCGCAACCAAATGTTTGGTAGCAACAAAATTGTGTGGGGGCTTGACATAGTAATAATTAAATTTGGGTGTAAGAGGTCCCGGTTTCAAACCCATTTGAAAACCCACCATTTTTAACTTGCAGAATTTTTAAATAGAGAATTGTTAGGGTTAATGACCTATTATGAAGTAGCTGCCAAACACAAAATGTGACTGTCCATCTCAATCCGTAAAGTCCGCCTTTGGTCATTTCCACTGTTTTACGTTTTGATTCAAGTATCATCTTTATATGCCCATTTTTTACAAGTCAAGTTATGGTTAATGGATTGCCGGAAATAATTAAAATTACATTCAGTGACAAAGAAGTTGCCTTTGTCTTTTATCATTTTGTAATTGATAAAGTATTTCGGAAATAAAACTACTCAAGGCTGTTTCATTTTGCAAACGAATGTAATTTCATCACCCGTTCCCTGTTCCACCTATTATTGAAGTTGTCATAATACACAAGAGCTAAAATAGCACATCCATCTTTTGTAATATTCCTGGAACATCAAAATATGCCCGTAGGGCATTTTCTTCCGTAGCAAACTAATGCGAGAGAATTGTGTCAATAAGAGGTATTCAGTAAGCTTCTTAGATTAATATGCGCTTCATTATTGGAAATGGAGATCCAATAAAACTTGTCATTACTTCAATGTCTCAGCATCATTGAACATGACAATTTAGATCAGCAAAGTATGAAATGTATCAGAAAAATAGGTTGATTCAATTTCTCTCTATAAATTTTGACTAAGGAAACTGTAAAATGGAAATGAGTCCCATTTGAGATACCAATTACCGTTAGTAATATATTAAAAGTACTACCATTAAACTCAAAAATGCATCATAATTGGTTAACAGGTTACAGAGATACAACTTCAAACATTCAAAAAACAATGATAATTTTCTTTCTTAATTTTACTGTTACTCAAATTAATATTTCCAACATAAGACTCATTCCCCTTGATCACAAAACATTAGAGATCCATGAGACACCATAGCAGTATATGAATGCCAGGTTAAATTTAATTCACTTTTTGAATGTTACAAAATTATGTTGTAACATTTTTGAAAAGAACAAAATATGACAATATTCCATTGAAATGTAAGCAAGCATATTTTCCTGTTACACTAAAATTTATCCTTAGGTCATTTTGCAATGTTTAATATCCTGTCATATATATTACATGGGAGGCACTTATTAAGTAAATCTAAATTAATAAGACTGTTTTATTATTGTGGGTGGATAACTATATAATATAAAAGTTGTCACTGCTTGAATGTATCTTGATTAAACATGTCGGATTAGATCAGTTACACCCGAAATGATCCCGGAAATGATAAAGCCCAGTATTATTATGTTATCATAACTCAGGTGCTTGCAGGGGAGCTTGGGTAAAGTTTAAGGGGTCTTTTTAGGTGTATTGTTTTGTTTGCTATCTTCTTTATCAGCAGTTAATCATTTACAGTTTTGTAATTGTCATTGACTGAAGAGAGCATTTAGCCATTGGAGAGTCCAGTTATAACATTGCTATCTACTGTAGATAACATTTAGTTGCCATTCAAGCATTAGAGAGACCACTTTATTATCTGAGTGATAATCACTACTAGATTGAAACTTGTCATTAGAGAATATAGTTTATGTTTTGTTATCTATTGTAGAATGCATTTAGCTATTATAAGTCAAGTTATTTATTGCTATCTACTGTAGATAAACATTTTGCCAGTAAGCTTCACATAGGCATTGTTATCTTCTGTAGCTTGGTAGCATTTTGATAAAAGAGTCACATTTTTCTGTCTACTGTAGACAGCATTTTAATGTACCTGTTGATACATATATGATTTGTATATGAAGAGAGTGCACTTAATATTAGTCAATAATCACGATTACAATAAATTGTGTGGAACAATAACTAAGACCAATAAGAGACACCAAGATGGTTGCAAGCATAAATCCGTCTCTCAATTTCCCCTGTTTTTAACTCAATCCTTTAAGCTGAAACAGGCTGATATAATACTGAATAAATATATCATGTAACATTGATGGATTCCAAACCTGATGTTATACATGGAGTGACTTCCTTGAAGTTGGCTATCTTTGATCACAAAGTAAATAGCAGAGGTCATTTTAGGAGATGAAGTCTTAAACTAGGCACATGTAAATGAGATATGCATGCTGGCACCCATAGCTACCACAGTTGTATACATTATGTAACATTGATGGATTCCAAACCTGATCTTATACAGTGAGTGACTTCCTTGAAGTATGCTATCTTTGATCACAAAGTATATAGCAGAGGTAATTGCAAAGAGATGATAAGCATTAGACTAGGCACACACATGTAATTAAGATTTGCACAATCATGCCCAAGTTGACATCAAACTTATACCAAGCCATTTGTGATAATAGTGGTAAAAATTGCTTTAATGTACGTATTAACTCTTCTTGTAAAGTTTGCTATTTAAAGAGGCAATTCATGATCCACCTTTCATCCTCAAGGTCACCTCAATCAAAATTGAGATTTTTAGCTGGTAAGAATCCTTAACTGGTATTACAATTTCCAAGATATTCTTTCAAATGTGCTTGCATTTTTGAGAAAAAGGAGAAAATGTGTCTGATCATTTTCTAATTACTGTCGGGACCCCGACAGTAAGTATTAATTACAACACGGTAGCCTGTGATAACTTTTGAAAGGCTGAAAAGCTTGTAACATGAAAATGAATGATCGGCATCAAGTGAAATTTTCAGCATGCATTTATATTGTACTCTTCTTTTTATTTAGCTAGAAAAGATATGAGATTTTCATCATAACCATGAATTGCGCCATTAATTTGGGAAATGTTGAAAATAGTAAATATTCAGAATATCCTGACCAATGCGCAATTAGTATTCTACACGTGTGTTGCAACACTTTTTATGGCACTGTCTCCATTTGTAAAAATGCCTCCCGGATATTTAAATCCTGGTCTAAGGAAGTATGTAGACAGACTTGAAATTACAAAACAAATAGTAAAGGTCAATGTGAAGGAGGGGGATTTACACAGTCTTGTAAGCAGCCTGTAAGATCAAGGATTTCATGGAAACAAGTGAGCAGCTTTACAGGCTACAGCTGAGAAGAAAATGGCTAGTTTATTAGTTAGGCCAAAAAAAATAAATTGTTTTGTTTGCCCCCAGTGGAAAAATTAGAATTTTGGGTTGGTCGTTCGGTTGATCTTTTTTTTTTTATTACTCTTCACATTTATTTTAAAGAATGATGTCATTCTATGGATTTATTGTTGATACCAACAGTCAGGTAGATTTCAGCCAAATTATAGCATAAGTGTCATGTTGGGTATATATGCAATTTTTTGGATGAAATTGATAGTTTAGAGCGTGTACTTTAAGAACCTGAATGATGCCAAAAATACACGCTTGAGCAATTTTTGTTATTAGCGTCAATGCCGTTCCCCCTTTTTTACATGCCGTATTAAGTGTGACAGATCCCATTTGAGTTGTAAATATGTCATGTTTGGTATCAAATTAAAGCTAATGAAGTATATAACGTGACTCTCTAAACATTAGGTCACTTGAATGCTTCAACTTCAAAACGGCCGCCAAAATGGCATATTTTCAAAGAAGTCGACCAAAGTAGCCTTAAGAAAGCCAAATATTCAGAAATAGCTATTCAGAAATAGCTATACAGAGGAACATTTTAGTTAGCATTAAGATTATTTATCCTCAAGATGTACCATTCATATCTTTAAAATTAAAAAAATACATATGTACGACTTAAAACGTCAGCACTAACATCGTGCGCTTTGCACAAAACATGTTACAGCAACTTCAAAACAGCATTAAATGTATTGAATATAGAAAATAAATAATGAAAATGGCTTTATTGGTTACAACATAAGCATCCCTTCACAATATTGTTGTCAACTTGTTTCAAAAAATCAAATGGACATAGACAACAAAGTCCAGCATATTCGCTTAAGATGGATACAGCATCATCAAATTAGCAATAAAAACATCTGATGTTAAAAATAATTAATGAAAATGGTTCTTGTACTTCAACAAAAACATTTGTAACCAAATAATGTCTTTCACAAGTTATAAATTAAAAATATCATCGAAAAAGAGACCCAATATGACCGCCAAAATACCCCTACATTATACGCATACTTTAGGAAATATCATTTTGGCGGCCATATTAATACACGTGAATACGTGAATTACAGGAGCTTGGTCAGTATGTCTCTTTTGTAGCCCCTTAAGCAATATTCATTCATTACTTTGTAAAGAGAACATTTTAAATTCTGTTTTAATGTAAATTTAATGTCACTGTAACCAGTTTCCTCGTTTAAAAGTATTCTTTTGCTGCCATTTTGAACCTAATTTTGGTGGCTATTTTGGATTTTCAAATTTCGTGGGAAATAATTTGGGGACACATGATTCCTTTAAAGTTATTTACATGGGTTGCTTGGGATATTTAATATCGTTAATCAATGTTAATGCTTCGCTAATATGTTTTTGAAATTCATTTTGGTGTGTAGAAATATACCTTTTTAGCCATTTTGAACCTCAATATGTACACTTTTTTGGATTTGAAACCTGATAGAACCTGTTATGGGACAATATGTTGCATCATCTAACATCATTATGCATTGATCATTTTGAATATTTATTTACTTCAGTGATGTTTTGTAAAATTCCATTTATGCACCAAAGTATACTAGTGCTCATTTCTGGCGTTCTTTGGTCGGCAGTTTATTTTTAAATAATTGAACGGTCAATGTTTAGAACAATAATGATATTATTTAAACAAATTTGCTTACTCTAGTGAAAATTTACGATATTGGACATATTAACATATTTTATTCGTTTGATTTATGAATATATGCAATTTTGGCGGCCATTTTGAATTTGAAGCACATTATAAGGTATTTGCAGTACATATTCCATTCATCTTTAATTTGATATCAAACACGGTATGTTTACACCAAATAATCAGATTTTTCATACATAAGGCGTATTTAAAAAAGAGGGTGTGGCTTCTGACGCAAACAACAAAAATTGCTCAAGCGTGAATTTTTGGCATCATCCAGTTTCATAAAGTACACGCTCTCAACTACCAGTTTCATCAAGAAAAATGCATATATACCCAACGTGACACTCATGCTGATGATCTACCTAACTACAAGCAATGCAGGGCTTAATCAAAGATTGTGGGTCATTTATTTATAGGAAATATGCATTTTATACTACTAAATGTGACTTTATACTGCTAAATTTTGCATTTTCAAACAAAAATATTGAGTTTCATATTTTACATAATTGAAGAAAAAAAACCCTAAAATACCTGACTCAAATTTTTGGCATTTTAGGGTTGGTCTCGGAGGGCAAACAATTTTTTTTTAGGCCTTATAAATCATATCATACATCACTAAAGGGCTAATCTAGATTACAAACTGAAACTCATTGAAACAAGAAAATATACTGATGTATTAAAAGGGTATTTTCAATTTTAATCCCAATAGAATACAATTCTTAGATGTCAGGAAACATCTTTTTTTGAAAAAATATTGCCACCATATTTAAGTGTTTCCAACTCAATAAGGACATAGCACTGTGCCATGCTGAAAATTTAATGTTCTGGATAAAACAAAACCCATATTTAGCATCAATTGAATTTATGTGTATATAATGAGTGAAAATTGTATATTTGAAAATAATGATTGCGGAAATGAATTTGAAATATGTTTTATACTGGATTAATAGCATTAATTTCAACGTTTTTTGTATTAATGAGATTCAAAATTTGTTTTGATAAGTCTATATCGAATCACTTGCTTTTAATGAGGTGATCTGGTTTGTAAAATGCCACTTTATTCATTTTGATAATTTCAGAATAAGTCTTATCTCATGAATTGCTTAATTGATTTTAATGAGGAGGGTTAATTGTTTTTTAAATGACATTTTCATTTTGTTCATTTCAGAATACTGACAAAAACAGCTTTGAAAGCCAATTGTATTGGGATATTTTAAAATGGAGACGTAGAGCTTAAATACGGAAGCAACGAGTGGGAACAAAATCAGGTATGTCTAATCATAGGCCCTTTAACATTTTAAGACAAGGTGAATAAATCAGTGGTTAATACTCCACCTGTATGTCAACATTTTGGTCCATCTCTTTTTCCATTTTGACATTTGTGACCGTCCACCCCAAAACAGCAATAAATGCCAGCTCTTGTCATTTTCACTCTTTTAATTATTTGCAAAGACCATGCTTTAAGGATTAAAATGACACCTTAATGAACTTCACACGATTTCAAGAAGTCAAGTTATGGTCCGCCAAAGGTTGTCTGGGAGTAAAACGTATAACTGAGATAAACGCGTTCAAAGATTAGTAAGCCCTGTATTTTCTGTTGATCGTCTTAAGAATATGCCAATGTATTTCACATGTCCTATCATTTTCTTGAAATGAAACTTTGCTGGTATTTTGTAATAAGCACTAGGATTGTGAATCTGTCAAAAAATCAATTTCGGCAAATTATGACCTTGACATGTATTTTCACCTGTAGCGCAAAATGATGTTTCTGGCATTTACTGCTCATACGGGCTGGACGGTCACATTTTAGAATAAAAAGGGCCCAGAAATTAAAAAGCCCTCTGGCTATAATTTTGATCTATGACTGATCATCCTTTTTGATGCAATATGGGAATTAAACTTGATGTTTAATTTTCAATTTCCTAATTGGATCAAAATTAGGTTATCAGGTTAATTTTGATCAATATGGAAGGAACACCCCAAAGTGTCACCTTTTGCATTTTTTAATGAAAAATCCATAATGTTCTACTTGAAAAGATTTTGATTGCATATAATTTTAAAACCTTTCATCAGAGAATAGCTATACAGGGCTTAAAATATGAAGAGAAGAGTAATATACCTTTCAACTTATGTTCAAAGCAAACTTTTCAAAATATAAACCTATAGCGCTGGTCACAACCCGTCGTGCGTTTTTTTGTTTGTACGTTTTTTTCGAGAGGCCACGTTCTCTACGTTTTTTCAAAAAACGCAGAGAGGACGAACAAAACGTAGGGAGGTCGTACGTCACGCACGTCGTTCGTACGATGTGCGCACGATGTACGTGCGTTTTCTGCAAGTCACACTTGACTGTGGTCGGTGCGTGCATCGTACATGGCGCACGTTGTCGGTGCGTTGTCGGTGCTTACAACGTGCGTGCAACGTACGAATTCCCTACGATTGCAATGTGATCGTACGGAGACCGTACTTACACGTACGATGTACTTACTAACGTGCGTGCAATTGCCTTGAATGTTGAAAACATGAGCACGACGTGGCATTTTCACCTAAAATCCTGAGACTAATTTTTAAGTGACATGGACGTGTTAAAATAGGATTAAAATTTCCCTGCAGCATAAAAACGCTAAAACACGGTCATTCTAATGACAAACTTGGGGGGTACCACCTAAGGTGGGTAGGATAGGCTGTTAAAGTTGGGATGTGGGGGAACCCCGGAAAATTTTAAGTTACCATTTTGAAAAATGTATGCATGCTATGAGACTGAAACTTGCAGGGCATGTTAGAATTATCATTTTCCTTCTTTATTTGCAAAAATTTCCGATTAAATTTAGATATTTAAAAATATTAATATTTAAGGTGGTGGGTTGCACCCCCCGGTTAGACTTGATACGAACATACGAAACAGGTTTGGTTAGACGAGGGTTAAAAAATAAATCGACACAAGACTTGGAAGGCAATTAATAAGCACACGAGAGCCTTGTGTTTTAATCTATTAGACGTGGTTTCAAATCCAACACGTTTTGTCATTTCAACAAATCTCCATAGGTTTAAGTCTTAGTTTTAAACAGTTGAATGTTTTGATCCTGGGGAGGGAGAGGCAACAGGTACGCCGATGAAGGTATTGATGGGTTTCCCCTCTATGGCTTGACCATGGTTTGAGAGAAGGAGGCAGTTTGAGCTGTATAACGTTGTTCCAAGAGATAGGTTGAAAGGATGACTTTGTCGGATACATCCGAATCGATCCAAACCTCTTCGCTGAGCTGAGCTCCAGCTCAGAGAGACTTCTCGAATTACCAAAAGCCTAATAATTTATAATTATAAAGTATAAGAAATGCTTCATTAAAAATGCGTTTGATTAAAAAATCGGACTTAGTCATAAAAAAAGTCATGATCTTCCTATGTTAATCGTTAATGATACATTTTATGGATAGAGGGAGAGCCGACACTGAGGTGAACGAAGACGATGATGGCTTCGTGCATGGATCTAGAGGAAGTTGGGACAGTTGCTTTTGGTAACCTGGACTAATTTCATAGTAGAACACTGACTTGACAGAGAAGAACTCAGCTAGGCGCTCGTTTTGTTTTTCTTTTTGGCGAGAACAAGTAGTTGATTTTATCTTTTTATGTCTTTTGGAGATAAAATTTTGACAGCTGTATGTATCTTGCACAAATCAGTGCGAAATCGGTGTGCTGAACGCACGTTGTAGGTACCGAGTACGTGCCGACTCGGTACGGTGAACGTAAGTTCTTGGTGCTCAATGAACTGTTGAACTAGTCAATGACAGAGTAGGCACGGAGCACGTACGTTCAACGTGCGGAGCACGCACGTGCATCGTGCGTCGTCGGTAGAAAACGTGACTGCTGAAAAAAATATCAGACTCAGGAAATTCGTACGTTGCACGTGCGTCCATCGTACGATGTTCGTACGATGCACGTGCGTCCATCGTACGTGTGGAAAAAACGTAGCAAGAACGCAGAGAAAGTTCCTAATGGACTAAAAATGCTACGTCGTGTCTGCGTGCTCCAAAATCGGTACCGAGTCGGTACCGAGTCGGTACCGACAACGTACGTTTTGCACGATTTTCTTACGTTTTTGCACGCAGACAGCATGTACGTGCACGTACGACGGGTTGTGACCACCGCTTATGGGAGAGTATAATTATTTGCTAGTTCCTGGATAGATTTTTAGAGTTTAACCTAGATATATTTGTGTCTCTTCTTCTTGTTTAGTTTCCTGATGTGCTGTCATAATTGAATTACAAACTATTCACATGGCTCATAGCATTAATTTAATTTCCCGCCAAAATGCACTCAATTGTCAAAGAATAGTATACGCTCTGGGCTGTGTATGCAGTTTTGACCATCAATTTAAATTTCCTGCCAAAATGCACTTAATCAACAAAGAATGGTATACGCTCTGGGCTGTGTGTGCAGTTTGGGGCAGTTGCTGTAGTTACCCAGAGTGTTATGTAATCATGTTTACCATGAATGCTATATCTTTCCAATCATTAGTAAGCAATTGATGTAGTAAATAGTGCATCAAGTTTTCCATTTATTCTGGTTCATTTAAGATAAAACAAATTAATACAAATCGTCCCTTGCGTCAGATTTTTGTTATTCTGATGAGAAAATGGACTCCAAGCATGACTTGTATGGCTGTCATGTGGAAAGACTTTATTAAGTGAAATCAGGAATATCTGGAAATGGCAAATCCCATGTGGATATGAATCAATAAGAGATGCATTCATGTACACATTTGTCATCAGTAAGCTTGATTATTGTTTGATGCAGCATTTGATTTAACTTTTGATTTGGTGAAATCAAACCCTGCTATTGGTAGCGTTCAGAAGCTCTTTGATGTTGTAGCGATAAGAGCAGTTTATTTTATAGATAAGAGTACTGTGTTGTAATTGCTGAAATAGGTGATATAGTTATATGATCTCAATTATCCAGGGTAGCATAAAAATATATTTGCACAAAACATATTTTCTGAATTTCTCAATTTTTAATGCATGAGTAACTGTAACTGTAAAATTGCCTTGTTTATGAGTCCCAACAGACGCAGGGGAAACTATTTCTCTTTTCATTATAGAAAAAAGATTTACAATATCTGTACTCTGCATAGAGGTTTTACAACAGCATGTACAGTCTAAAATAAAGGTGGTTTTTATGTTTGACTAACAGCCACATCTCTTTTGAAAACGGTTTATGTACCATTGTTGTCAAGATTCCTAACTTAATAACAGCTTTATTATCTTTGAAACAAAACTTAACCCTTTCCAGTCTGCCACTTTTCCACCCCAAGCTGAAGGCATTTTACTTCTAAACTGACTTTTAAAGTAAATTCAAATTATCTTTAAGAAATATGCTACATAATTCAATGAGCAATTCAATAATACACATTGCCTGGGATAGTGTTTTTGAAGGTAAGAGTGTAGTTATACTTCAGTGTTAGTTAGGGGGACGTCCTACGCCTGAGCTGACAGTAATTTACGGCAGGAAAAGGTTAATAGAAGCTTTATTTATTATCTTTGAAACAAACCCTATCATAACCTGCCACTCTCATACCTGACATTTTATGTCAACTGGCCGTGAGATGTATCACCTGTAAATATACAAACATAAGAATTTGCTTCAAGGAACATACAAGACGATACTTCCCATCTCCCCTCATTTCAAACTGATTGTGTTTGTACATACTTTCATATGACTCTTTGGAATGGGACCAAGGGATCATACTGTACCTTCCAAAGGATGATGACCTCTTTGAAAAAATTACAGAATTCTGAATACTTTGTATGAGGAATACCGGTTTATTCAGAGTCTTGTTGATATGCATCGATCGATGCCAATCGACTCACAGTCTTGACACAAGCTATGCACAAGGTATAGCGCGTGTTAAAGACTGCGCATCGATGGGCATTGTACGATGCACATTGACAAACTCTGTGAATAAACCATTAGTGATCTATTTTTTGACTTGTTGTTTTGAGTCAGTCATATGTTTGAAGAAGATTTTGAACTACGATTTAATATGACTTTACCAGGAAACAAATGCAGAGAGACTTATGCATAAGAAATAAGATCGCCAGCTCTTCATTTTCTTTGAAAATTTCTATGGATTTTAAATATTATAGCAGATCATAAGTTAAGTCATCTGACTGGAGTTTGGGTTTATACCAGTGTTCACTCAGAGGTTTAAGCTTGTGCCAATATAACCAATTTTGACAAAGTTGAAGAGGTGCTTACACCAACATCAATGGCTTAGGTTAAAATTTATCTAAATAAAGCAAGAAAAACATTTTTGTCACAAATTTCAGATACATGTTGCGCCAATTTCAAGGCTCCTTTACCACTGCCGCACCATATGGCCTTTGCAGTAACACTGGTTTATACAATTGTGTAACCAGTTTTGCTGTGAATATTTTAAACTTCTCGGATAAGCCAGCTTTTTTGACAATTTTTGCAAATTACAGTCAGCGGTCATTTCCGATTGATT
Source organism: Ophiothrix spiculata (assembly GCA_000969725.1). Classification (NCBI taxonomy): domain Eukaryota; kingdom Metazoa; phylum Echinodermata; class Ophiuroidea; order Amphilepidida; family Ophiotrichidae; genus Ophiothrix; species Ophiothrix spiculata. The sequence goes on from JXSR01S034105.1 coordinate 28,383, forward strand.
TCTCAATTAAAAACGTTATTATCATATATTGTACCAGTTGAAGGGTTGTACCCGAAACCACGTACTCGTACAAAACTCTCTGCACTGCTGCAATCACCCAACTGGCTATTTTGACAATATTGGAGGAAATAATGTTTACATGGTATTTAGTTTAATTACATTTGCACCTCTTGAAATTAGGCAGCTCATCTCATAAAATTAAGAAATAGTGAATGTTTACAAATTCTGCAATTTAGTTTGCGTTTCTTTCAGTCATGTTATCATTTAGCAAATAATGCAGTATCTTGGAAATAAAACTACCCAGGATGCCCAGGGCTGTTTCATTTTGCAAATGAATGTTATCCTATCACTCTGTTCCATGAGAGCTAAGATAGCATATTTTTTTTTTGGTAATATTTCTAGAACATCAAAATATGCCCTTAGGGCATTTTCTTCCGTAGCAAACTAATGCGAGAGAATTGTGTCAATAGGAGGTATTCAGTAAGCTTCTTAAATTAATATACGCTTCATTATTGGAAGAGGAGATCCAATAAGTCTTGTCGTTGCTTCAGTGTATGGGCATCATTGAACATGACAGTTTAGTATGAAATGTATCAGAAAAATAGGTTGATTCAATTTCTCTCTATAAATTTTGACAAAATAAAATGTAAAATAGAAATGAATCCCAATTGAGATATTTTCATTTTGTTTAAGCTTTCAACAATCATCTTGTTTAGGCTTTTGCTAAGTAAATCCAACTTGATACTTACCAAGTTAGCTAAAGGCAGCTTATCTTAACTGGGCTCCAACATGTTTTTTAAATTACGTTCTTGAATGCAGGAGGCAGAGCAAAGTAAACAGAGTTTTATTTATTTCAAATTTAAATATCATATTTGTATTTTTAGT
>JXSR01S034109.1:0-35417 GCA_000969725.1 Ophiothrix spiculata
GTGTTGGAAAATTCTATAATAATTATTATTATTGTAAATAGCAAAAAATATTTTAAAATACATAAAGCAGTACATAGTTTTGATAAGGCAAAAATTGTTTAGCTTGGCGTTTAAAGATTTAAAAAGGGAACATCAGAAAATTTAATTAAAATTTTAAACCTTGACTACCAAAAGGTTTTTCCCTGCTGTATAAACATGCAAAGATAACCGACCTTAAGGTTATAGTAAGTCGTCAAAGTTGGGTTTTAGGGGGTAATTTGCATATTAAAAATGTGCAGTTAATATTCGAAAACCCTGTACAATTAGAAACATGTTGAAGCCGAAACTGCATCCTATTGACGCGGCGGAACACAATATTTTGTTTTTAGAACAAACTTTCTAATCTACTTTGTGCAAATATTTGAAAGATATATTATATGGCATCTAACATCTAACACAAGAGTGCAAGAAATGTAGCTTGCACGATGTTTTTTTATTGGCAAATTAGGTGAATTTTACGCAAATAATGTTATGTTCGAAATGTCAGGTTCTAACCTCCCGGGGTAAAACACTGAAAACTTGACATAAAAGAAGTCTATAACATTTCGTCATGTGAGTGCAAGAAAGTCGTATCTGCAATGGCTGCCATTTGTCATAAATGTGTATTGCACACTGTATAATCTCCAGTCTTGGGTCAGTGGCTCTTGAAATAGTTCTTTAGACACCCGAAGCACTATTTCAAGAGCCACTGACATATGGCAGAGACTTTTTGGGTAATTTTTCACATTCTAGAGACTAGGTGTCAAAAAATATAACTCAAGGCAGCCATTGCAGATACGACTTTCTTGCACTCAGATGACGATTTAATAGTAACACCAGATGTGCTATAGTTAAAATACAAGGCCCTTGGTATTTACTTTAAACGAAAAACTAAATACCTAAAGTGGAAATTTGTTATTACTTGTAAGAAAACGTCGATCAAAATGCCATTAAGTTTGGACATCATATTCTCCCATGGACGCTTAAACATCTAAAGTCAATAAAGTAGAAAAATTGTGGCTGTCCAGCCCGTATGAGCCGTAAATGCAAGAAACTTTATTTCGCGCTACAGGTGAAAAAACATGTCAAGGTCGTAATTTGCCGAAATTATTTTTTGACAGATTCACAATCCTTGTGCGTACTACAAAATACAAGCAAAGTGTCATTTCAAGAAATTGATAGCAAATATGACATAAATCTGTGCATATTTTAAAGAAAATCAACAGAAAATATACTGTTTACTGATCTCTCAGTTATACATTTTACTCCCTGACAACCTTTGACGGACCATGACTTGACTTCTGGAAATCGTGTGAAGTTCATTAAGGTGTTAATTTAATCCTTCAAGCATGGTCTTTGCAAATAATTAAAAAGTAAACATGACAAGAGGTGGCATTTACGGCTGGTTTGGGATGGACGGTCACGATTGCTTGGATGGATTTTAGTTTTTTCATTACGAAGCTTTCACTTTTTCATATCACAGCGTCCACTAACCGTAGCTAAACCCAGAGTGTGCTTAAAGAAATCTTGCACAAATGAGCAGACTATTAATTTTCTTACACAACTTAAGGGAGTATCTACAATTATCAAACATGTATGAATCCAACTTTTTATCTTTGATTTGGATTAAAGTGAAATTGCACGTTTATAGAACCTTTTTCTATGCTTTATAAATTCACGTACTGTATATTTTTGGCTTTGTGGGGCAGAGTATCATAATTGGAGAAAATTAAAACATTTTCCTATAATATTCTCCTACAGTAAGTGCAGAACAGAGTTTATCAAATTATCGAAAGCCTACAAATCATGAAATAAACCTACAGCGAATGCATTCATTTACTGTGTCTTTTAACCAACACAATCCATAGCAAAATCATTCGTCACGTAGAAAAAAATAACTGTACAGAGCTGAAACGTTCTTTCCTTCTGTGACCATTTAAAACAATGAAACAAGCAATTAAAAATCGTCTGATCAGAAACCTGATATTACCTTGAACAATTAAAAATTTCATTATTATTACATAATCACATTACACAGAAAAGAATGTTAGATACAAAAAATAAAGAAATGAAAAAAGCATAGAAACGAAAAGTAAATGTATTTCACGACAGCCAAACGAGACATAGCAATATTAGTAAATTGAATTGTGTAACATGATCAATCAGAGAGTTCTACAGAGTTTTTTGGCCTGCCAAACATCTTCTTACTATAAAAATTTTGGTGTTTAGTTTACAAACTAAAATATTTCACTTTCATTATAAACTACAGAGTATCCATCTGCAGTTTACAAAACCTTGCTATAGTATCCTGTTAAATGTCGCTGATCAGATATTTACAAAGGTTGTGGCTATTTTGATGAAGCATTTATTCGGTAAAGACCATTACTATTCTTTAGAGTCTAACTGAAAGAACACCTGTTGACATTTTCGTAAGCGGGTTTTTCATGTCATTCATGCTCTTATAGTTGATTGAACATAATACGTGATAAAATAACTGAATACACATTACACGGGAAACATTGTCACAAACAATATGCATGATATTAATCAGTAACAAAGTCCTTAAAACAGACAAATGTCTTATAAATTGATTTCGAGTTTGTTTGAAAATCGATATATTTGTCTAAAATAATGATAATATTAGACATGCATTTTTAAAAAAGACATTGTTGAATTTATTTATATAATGACAAAATTAAACGTTCCTTGTAGAGACATTGCAAAGAAAACAAACATATTGAAGCATACTAAGCACATGATTTCATATTGCTTCAGACCAAACGCTTTTGTCGAGGCTTCAAAAACCCCGGGTCAAATACAAAAACATCATTGTGGTGAACATCGAAACATACGAGACATTAATTTCTTTAACACAATTAATTAAGAGACTCATTTGCAGTCTATGCGCCGTTTCGTTACTGTAAAAGTTTAATTCCAGAGGATATTGTTTGTTTTCCAAACAAAATATCCCACCTTCATAAAAAAAACACAATACATGTATAATGTCCACCTGTTGTTTTACAAAAACACTGCAGTATCTTATTAAATGTCGCTAACCTCAAATTTCTAAGGGTCATGGTTGTTTTGGTAAAGCATTCGTTCGGTAAAGACCATTATTATCGCCTTGAAGACAAATGTAAGAATAGCAGTTCACACATACTTGCGTAATTTCCGAGGTTTTGATTAGTCGAGAGCCGTCACGTGGCCATGTATAAACAGCGTTGATTCATAAGCGGCATAACAAATGTTATAACTGAGCGACGCTCCGCGTCGCCATGTGCACAACGGCGCGTCGGCTCTGAACGCGGGATGTAGCGCGTGCGATTGATAACTTTAAGACAGATAAACAAGCTATGGGCGGTATTAAAAAATTTGACAACCAGGACGGAAAAGACTGTTTTATGGTCAATTTTTACCCGGATTTTTACATTTTATACATGAAAAGTGTATATGTGAACAGGGTTCATTAATATTTTCCGTATGTAAACCCTTTATTGACATTTGACTAAAGCGGTTTTGTGTTACAGATCTTTCAGATTCAGATTCAGATTCAGATTCTTTATTTCCATAAAAAATACATAAAATACATAAGAACAGAAACAAAATAACATATGGAGGAAAGGACCGGAAGGCCAATAAGGCCTGTTTAATGTCCATCCCTATATAAAATACAACAACAAGTTACAGACATTGGTTTAAATTTGCATACCTCTCGATAAGCTTCTCAAATCCGCCATCTTGTCTCTCGCTTGTGACCGAATTTTCTGTTTTATACTGAATTTACAGCACGGCATTTGCACATCAATAAGTCAAAATGAACAACTAAATAGCCAAGACAATTATGACACAACTAAAATAAACAGAATTATTACCTTTTTTCATATTCAGGACAAAAAAGGCGTCATCTTACCAGCCTCGCCTAGACTTGAGTATCCTCGCAATAACAACAAATTTAAAATCGTCACGCCACCACGCGCGCGCCATTTTACCGCTACGCGGGCCACGCGTGTGACACGCACTGCGTCAGTTGCAGTTGCGCGAAGTCAAGCAACGCACACGCAGATAAAAGGGCATCGGCTCATGACCCCGTCCTTTACTGAGCCCACGCTCTGAACGACTCAGCAAGAGGTTTATACTTCAATGTCTATGTATCGTTTATTGATCTATAAAATATGCAACTATATACTAAACTGTGATGAAACGCTCTTTGTAACCAAACATAGTATCTCATTGTTCACCAGGGGCGTAGATATGAGCTGAATTTACCTGGAAAGCCTCAATAGTATACCAAATCCTCTCATCACGAAGAAACCATACTTTGACAACCGATATTGAGAAGAAATAATATCTTTCAAAGAATGCCTGATTTGTATGAATTTATCGTATTTGTATAGTTTGACAGATGATGGATTCTATACGACTTTAGTATTTGTAAATGGAATTAAACTTTACTCAATTGAATATTTTCAGTTAGAAATGAAAGGAACACAACTTATCCATCAACTTGAAACGTCAGTTTCTATTCGTTAAGTAAAACCTAATAATCTATTGATTCAGGATTTTTCAGCAGGTTAAGTGGTTTGTAAAAATGCAGAAGCAACTTAACGAACCTGCAGGTAATCTCTTTTGATGAAAATGATGAAAAATGTGTGTGGGTGGGGGGGGGGACCACTTATGAGGGGTAGTGTAGGCTGCCAGAGTTGTGGTGGTGTGTGGGTTGGGATTGGTGAGGCCCCGCCCCGGTAAAATTTTAACCCGCCATTTTGAAAAAAAAAATATCTGGATTCTTTGAAACATTACCTTACGGGGCATGTGAAAATCATGGTTTCCTTTTTTATCAGAAAAAAGAAAAACACGAAGAAAAATTCGACACATAGAATTTTATAGCACAATTTGTGATTGTTGGCTGGACCTATTTTGTGTTTTATTATAAAACATTGGAAAAAACCATACCAGTCTGCAGTCAACGGATTTTTGAATTTAATGAGTGCAGTTAAGACAGTCAAAATGATACATTAAGGGGTATATTATTCTTAATTTTTTTCATGCATACACCACAATTATTAGATTTCTCGTCACATTTTCTTTAGAAAAGGTATATTTTGTACAAAATACGTCAACCCTGTAAACATATGCCATTTTAACGTTTTCGAGTGTATATTTATCGTATAGTTTTACATAACAGACTTGCATATATACATGTTAACAATGTAAAAAACAAATAAAGTTCTTGAAATTAGGTTAATCATTATTCAATCAAAAAGCTCCAAGTTCCAAATCTAAAGTATCGTTATCACAAACTAATAATGATTAAAGCCAAGTCATATATGCAGAAGTGTCAGGTTGCCAACTAATTTTAGCAAGATTAGATTATGGTGTTTAATGAAATGATATTTATTCGTCCGGCTTACTTTTCACTCATCGTCATGATATATATACGATATTTCATAATCTCAATGGTATAGGAACACTCACGAATGTTCTAGATCTTAAGCATGACATGATTTGTAATTAAAATTATGAAATTTGAAACGTATAAACCCTAAAAAGTCGGGTGAATTAGCACGCCATATTTAGATCACGCAATTTGATTGCTTACCATGTTAGCGTATTTTTTGTGTGAGATGATACTGCTAAAATTTAGATACAGGGCATTATGGTAAGTTAAGGCTTATCCTCACGTTTTTGGTGAAATCGTAGGGAACTTTTTTTCTCTCGATGACGAGGTCCGCACGGATCGTGTTTAGGGCAGCAATTTCATGTATTTTTGAACAAAAATGTATATTTTTCAGCTGTCACTAGTCTTACATTCCTGTTTGTGGTTTATTTAGCCATTAATTAAATATATTTTGGTTCTTTTTTTAACTTAAGAATAAAAAACATAAAGTGACATTTATAAAGCTTATTTTTGTTTGAAAACGAATGTCTATTGTTGATAAGGGAAATCTTTTTGAAAACATGTCCTTGGTAAGGGTTCAAAATTAGCATTTAAGATATCTGGATTTAGGATCTGATCAGAATAGGTTTGTTCGAGGATGATGGAATGTGAAAGAATGTAAGTGGCCCCCTGATATTTTTTTGTAAGTAACGGTGGATTGCAACTAATCCTAGATGTGTATTTCTACAAAAATGTATTATGGAGAACTACAGACTTGACATTAAATATGGAATATATTTTTTCTGTTGGTTTCCATCTTGAATAAACTGCCATATCTCTGTATGTACCAATTCTGGAGATGTGTGCTTTCTCATGTTTGTAACTACTCTTATGAACTTCAAACCAAGGGTACTTTCAAGCTCACTGAAGTGACACAGAGACAATGGGAAACTTGAAGGTACAAATAACTCAGAAAATTAGGTCCAAAGCCGTGCACCGGAATATTAAACAAAGGAAAATGAATTTGTCATATTTTCTTTCATACGTTACCTAGAGATGTGAAACTCTACAGAGTTGATTAACATAATGTTAGTGATAATTTCTGATCAATTTCCTCTGTTCTCATTGAGAGGCGTACAACGTCATGACTTTCCATGGCATGCTTTCCATTTGTTACTGAAGAGTTTTTTCGGGAACCTCGGCCAAAGCACCAAACACAGCCCCACACCACTCCTTCACCTCGAAGGATCAATATAATATGCTGTTAATCAAACGTGTTTCTTAACCCAATTGTTCTCATAAGGATTAATATCCGGAAGATCTTGCCGGACAAGGAAAGAACTCAACACTCTGATCTTCCTGGAAAGTCCCGATTGTACGAGCACGACGGAGGCGAAAGTTGTCATAGTGGAGCACAAAATTGTTTCCGGAGAAGCCTCTAGCCAATGACATTATCAATGCTTCTAGAATGCATCTTTACTGGTGCTGATGGAAGCTGCCTTCCAAGGTGATCAGAGCCTATTTTCCACCTGCATGTAAAGCGTCCAGAAGGCAATGTTACCTTCCTCTGGATACATTCTTGATAGCATGCACGCTTCAGTATAATCCTTTTCTGTACATCAGCGGCCACGATGCGTCCTTATTTGCAGTATATTTCAAATTAAGTCTAAGCTCTGAGGACAGCGTTATCTCATTGATGGGACTTAAAATTGAAATTGATCTGTAGCCCAGCCAAAGGGTCACTGGGAAAGGCGTTTGGTCAAGGTATTTTCCTCAGGGGTTTCCTAGCATGATCGCCACTTTGAAAAAAGTGAGAGTTTGCAAATGTTCTTAATACGAGCTTGTTTTATGAAAGATCATGGTGTTGGACACTTGCCCTGTTTGGTAAGATCTTCAGGTATGAACTCTATTGAGGACTATTCGGCTGAAGTAACACATCGATGAACAACAAGTTACATCAAACCATCATGTACAGGAGTAACTTTAGGCTGTGCTGGATACTTTGGCTGATACACCTGTCCGAACTCTTCAATCACTAGTGGAATGTCCGCATGGAGAGTCCATGCGCCGTGCACTTCTTATGGGTGACAAAGCAAACAGTGTTTGATCATAAAATTTCAAGCGTCCAGGTAAAGTATTAAAGAAACTACGGCAAATTTAATTTCCGTAATTCCGTATTATGGTGCACGAGTTTGGACCTAAATTTTAGAGGTTTTAGTACTTTCAAGTCTTAGTTTTAGTTCAAGTTTACATGTATGTCTACAAACACGAAGAAAAACAAATTCCTGGAGTTTTCATTTATCGAGGTATGGCGGATTTTTCAAGATGGAAACCAACACAAAAAATATATTCCATATTTAATGTCAAGCCTGTATGTTAAACTGTTCACAACTTTGCACTCACCGTCATGATTTTTAATTATCTTCATGATATATGTATATACGAACTCTCTCGAAAGATTTAGGATGACATGGTTTTGTAATTGTTATTATTAGAACAGAATCGTTTAACCTTAAAAATAAGGATGGGCACGGAAATATTTAGCATTATCTCCAAATTAGTCACCGAAATTGCAGATTATTACCAAAAACCTTTCCATTATTATAAGGCTTCCCTTATTCCCTTTCCACGATGACTAATACTTATTATAAATAAACTACAAACAATAAAGTTTAAAGATATTGTATCAGTAGGACCAATACTTATTATTGAATTACAAATAATATATATTGTTTAGATATATTGTCAGTTAGTGAAAAAGCCACCTGCATCTACATTGGATTGATAAAACACATAAGAGTGGGCTCTGTCTGTTTGACTGATGAATTGGCTCACAGAAATCATAAAATCTACAAAATCTACCCAACATTATTGGACAACATAATGATATGGTTTTCTATTGAAATGATCACACACAATAAAACCCACGTTTTGTATTAAGAGAAATGCATTCAAATTATTATTTTGAAATCAAAAATGGCAAACCTTTGCAGGTTTAAAATTGTCTATGTATAGTCAGAGATTCTCTCCAAATTGTCCCTTTTATATCATCGGGACTATTCAAGTTCCCTTAAATCAGCTCCCTTTAAAAGTATTGCTGGTCCCTATAAAGACCCGATAAGATTTTGAAACCTTCCCTAACTATACATCAAACCCATTGGAGTCAAATTTGACCCCGGAGGTCTAGTCAAAAATTTGATTCAAATTGCAGTTGAAAATGACTACAGCCGTGGTTATTTTTCAAAATGACCTCTTTTGAAAATAACTATTTGTTGGTCAAAAATGACTACATTCAGGGGTCATTTACTTTAATCGGTGTCTCAATTAGGGAAATGATTCCGTAACATAGTTAAAAAAGTGACAATATGACTACATTCCGGGGTCATTTTAAAATGACTATTTTCGATGGTCATTTTTACACAATAACAAATGACTCTGAGTGGGTCAAAATACCCACATTTGACTTCATTAAGGGTTATTTTGAAATGACCAACCAAACTAGTCAAATTTTTGACTTCCTATTTTTAAGTGTGTAGGAGGTTAGCCGGGGTGACCTGAGAATTGAAGTTGCATTTCTACCACGCACTAAATACCTCCCGATAAACCTGATGAATACAAGGATGAAAGTTCTTGTAGCACCCTTTGCCTTCCCTTTGAAATTACATTTAGTTCCCTATAAACTGCTTAAAGGGAGCTCAAAGGGGGCTTGGGATTTTAACGGGGAAATTTGGATAGTATGCTTGTGACAGCAAAAGGTATGGTCCTAATGGGTCTTGATAGACCCCATAGAAGACCTCCATAGTGGCAGTATCTTCTTACTTTGAAATTGACTGAAGTGGAACATGGTGACGTATTCGTGAGGATAGTAAACAATATTTTTGGATATGTTGAAACAAATGTTTCGGTCCCTTATCATAAGCTTATTGAAACTGAGAGATATGAAAACCAGATTTCATCCCTGAGCATCAAAATAATATAGAATCAAACTAGTATAACTTTTTGTGCCAGGATATTATTGGCCATGATTTATCTAATGATGAAATATTGTACCTAGGCATAAGTGAAGTGACCGTGTGATAAACGATGCCCAAGGTGGTCTTGTCAGGTTGATATGGGTAAAGATATAACCTTGCTTTGATACAATAAGTCCATGGTTTTGAGGTAAAGTAGCCAAGATTATGCGCTAATAATAAGTTGAGAAATTTGTCAAATTGAAGCCAATATTTAAAGCCACTACAAGATCTGGAAAAAACAATGCATCATTATATTATTCGTACATGTCCAAATTAATATGATCATGAAATTTTAACACAACAACAATGACCTTCCTGATATACGTCTTTATTTGAATACCATGGCATTCGTATGACATTTGTAAACATTTGGATAGAAAGTAATCGAGTTACTGGTTAAATTGGTTAAATTACCGACTTGACAGCTTAATGCGCTTAAATAAGCGTAATTACAGGCTATTTATTTATCGTCTTGTTAGTTAGATGCCAAGCGTGTTCTTTTTTGTTTGTTAAGAACACTTGCCTGGAGTGATAAATGGCTTTGAAGTTTATAAGTTTCTTTTGTGAGCCTGGCAAAGATAAATAATCATTGGAAGCACAAGGAGATGTATAAAATTACAGTATTTATGTTTGTTGACTTTTTAAAAGAGTCATAACAATGTATGTTCTACATTATTATTCAACGATTCTAATAAATGTCCTCCAACATTATGTTGTTACAATGTCTTAAAATGCGTCATTGTGCTGACATTTCCCGCGTCCTAAATTCTTTTAGACTAATGACACTCCATTTTAAATAAATGCCTGAATAAAAGATTTGATTGATATGAACATGAAGAACATCCTCTTACGTCTATGAACATTTAAGTCAACAGATCAATCAAAGTATTTACACAAGCGATGAAAACGTCAAGTTTGACATGATTGAGAAAAAAATTCTTCTTCTTCAGGGGAAATTATTGTAAAACTTGAGTCTTGAAAGGAGTTCAGGTCAAACGTAATGTTGTATCATCGTTTTGCTCTCCTTAATGAAATCAAAAAAGTCAACATTTTTTATATTCAATGTTGACAATGCAAAGTTAAATTTTTATCGTTTCGCACAAAATATAAATTAATAAATTTTGAGAAAGGCTTTTACGACGGGAATTCATAACAATTGGTAGATTTTAACGGGTTCGCCGTCGGACAAGTTTTGAACTGTCAAGCTTTCGTCAGGAGTAGCTCTGAATTCTTCAGGACAAATATTATTATTATTATTAATAATAAGTGACGGCCCACATGTCTTTATAATAATATTTGTCCTGAAGAAGTCAGAGCTACTCCTGACGAAAGCTTGACAGTTCAAAACTTGTCCGACGGCGAACCCGTTAAAATCTACCAATTGTTATAAATTAATACTTCAATATTTTAATGTCTTGACAGGATTCTTTATTTTTGCATTACAATGAAGGACGGTTTGCATATCTTGACAATGACATTCTAAAGTAGATTATGTATGTTTCATATTGTAGTCGTTTAATTTTCTTGCCAGCGATGCATCTCAATTTTATCTTTTACTCGAAGACAAACTTTGACGGAACATAACTCTACTTGTGGATATTGGATAAAATTCATCGAGTTGTCAAAAAGTGAAAAGTGACTATAGGGAACGACGTTACGGTAGAATTTATCAGTACGGTCACATGTTTAGGCTAAATGAAACTATATTTATCCTACTCATTCATCGACATGATATACTCGTACTAATGATATTTCATAATCCCGATGGTATAGGAATAATCACGAATGTTATTAAGGATGACATGGTTTGTAATTATTTTTAAAAATATGAAACGTTTAAACCCTTAAAATGTAGGTTAATTAGCGTGCTATATTTAGATAACGTAATTTTATTGATAACGTAATTTATTTAATGTGGAATATATTACTAAATTCCAGATACAGAGCATTATGGCATATTAAGATATATTATTCTCATATTTTCCCTGAAATTGGAGGTTAATGAGACGGGTTTCTCTCGAGGACCTTGTTTAGTGTAGCAATTTTATGCATTTTTGAAGAAGGGTGTTTTTAGCAATACTAAGGCGCAGTCACTATAGTAAGCGTTCAATGTATGAATTTTAAAGACATCATTTAGTTTATTAGTCACCATTTATGCTATTTAGAGATTTTGTTGGTATTGTTTTGTATTTATCGGATGAATAAAGAGCAAAAATGAGAATTAGTTATAACCCTTTTTTTTCTTTTTTAAACAACTGTGTATTGATAGACCTCAGGAGCCTTTTTTCCAAAGCATTTTCTTGATAAGGGTCCCATGTTAGTAACATGTGAAATCTATGTTTTTTTTGTATCGGTACATTTTTCAGAGCATGTAATTAACTGATCAGATTATGTCAAGTGTGGATATTATTATCTTTTTAGCAGTAGTAGTTTCAATATGCGCAGAAGTACCAAATGCGTTTCCAAGATCATGTTTCCTTTTTTTTTTTAAATAAAGAACAAGTTTTAATTAAAACTTTATTCTCTGCTACTAATCATTCGAGCGTTTCAAGGACATCTAACTAACTGATCAGATTATGTCAAGTGTGGAAATTACATTATCACGCATTTCCTAGATTATGTTACTTTTTAAAATATAAATAACGAGTTTTAATTCAAAAAAGTTTTTTTCTTCAACTGATATTAATCATCGAGGTTTTTTCATAAAGGTGTAAATATTATGCATCATGATATCAGCTTCCAAGCTGTAATTGCAAGTCTCAGTAACCTAGAAATCATGTTAGGATCAGATAAAACCATTGTTGCAGATAAAAGAGTTCCTTGCTGTGGTTCTATCAGGTTTTCTTTGCCTTTTTTTTAATATTATCCTTAAATATATACCGGTATTTGATTACATATATGTTGTTCACAATCTTAATTACGTTTTTCGTTGGTTAGTTAAAAAGGAAACACTTTTCAGAATGTGATGTTTTGGCAGAAGCATTTAAATAATTAACATGTTAAGGCTACTGTTCTTTTTCACAAGCGAGACGACTGAACGTAATGTTTACTGTAATTTTTCCCTACTTACACATTTCAGAACTTCAGACAATTTTTGGTGTACATATGGAATAATGTTGTTAGTTTATATATAAAGCTTTATTAGTAATTTCACGTACTTGATCAATGTCAAAATGGCGTCAACAGACTACTTCGAAAAAGTAGACGCCCTTTTCGAAGAAACCTCATAATTCCATGATGTTCGAATGATTAAAATGTTTTCAAATAATAACAGATTGTAGGCCTGAGGCTTGATACTTCTTATTGAATTACATATAATATTGTATATATATGTTGGGTTTATTTTGAATGATAATGTAAGAAACCCGCGTTGTTTTGCCTGAAAACCAAAATGAATTACTCTGTTTTTTCTACATTATCTACATTTTGTCTATTACTATTATTCGCATAATTTACTTGCAAATTGAGCATTCCATTGAGGCAAAAATTGCAATTTTGTATGTAAATAATATAAAAATACGGCATTCTAATGTTTCTGTTTTAGATTTCAGTTCACGATCTCAACGCAGTCTGGATAGCTCAGCAGTAGATCCCTCACTTTGTAATGCATGACTAACCCGCACCATAAGCCATGGTTCGAGTCCCCACAAATGCAGTGGAAACTATTTATCTTTTCATGATTAAAAGTAGATAAGGATCTATATGTTCCTGAGCAAATGGAGTAATTTACCCTGAATGTTAGTGTATTCAATTTCAATCTTTAAATGAGTAAATATGAGTTTGGAACAAATTATACGCTCGAGAGTTTAAATTGTGCTATCTGAGTATAAAAGAAACCGAGCAAAATAATGTCAATAAGACAGTTAATCGGTAGCAAGAATTGGTGATACAATTATTTTGTTTTTATTCTGTTGTCTTACAGAAACTTTGTCTTGTAGAAACCATTTCAAAGATTATTCCTAACATAATGTTTGTTGTAAAAAAGCTTTAAATAAATATGTCAAAAGATCGCTCCCAGCAAAGTGCTGCATACATTGTGGTTCTAAACTTTTAAATATCATGAGTTAAACCTGTTCGTGAAAACCCCCTGCAGCCTGCATAATAAAAGCTTTGACCATGAGATGAACAGTTGTTTGATGGTTGTCATTGTGTATCGGAATAAGGAGCAATGATATGGCTAGTACAACCTGCAGGATTCAGATTGCAGTACGCATATTGCAGAATATGCATATTCAATGTAAATTGTAGAACCTACAAAAATATGCAGAACGCTGATTGTCAATTTTTAGAATGAAAAAAATATATTTTTTAAGCTGAAAAGGGGTAAGTTTTGTGTTGTGGAATTCAGCAAGCGAAGAATTGATGTATAAATCTTAATGAATCAAAAACATACTTAAATGTACTTTTGCCTAGCTTAAAAAAGCGGTGAAGTTTAATTGTTACCATTTGCGTACAAACACGTTTTAACACGCTGTGAGATTTACACAAGTGTGGGTGATATTTTAATTTAAGTATCTTAATGATCAACGAAAGTGATAACAAAGAAATGGATTACGGTATTAAAATTGACAATAAATTAAATGTCATACAAACACAAGTAATAATTTGTAAGTGAAAGTATATATAAACGAAAGTAACATTGCAGATATGAATTTGATAGCAATAATATAACTGCCAATAATCATACATCTTTTTTCGACGTTTATAAAAAATGTAATATTCCCTTCACTTGTGATAAATAGAATTACATGTAAATTCAAATATTTTGATCGCAAGACAAAAGACTAAAGATTGGTGTTATTGTTCCTAATATATATTTCATGGGTATCGATATGTAGAAACGTCATATATCCATATGTCACTGCTAAGTTATGAGACGCATGATCAAAATATTCGCTAGTTGGACAGAAATGATTTTATACTATCCTCTTAAAATGAACATATTTGTGGAACACCTTTATCAATTCTTTGAATATTTTTAAGGTTAATTCATGATTACTTAGAAAAAAAAAGTTATTTGTTTAGAATTTATCTTGTCCTTTAAATATGGCACCCATTTCAACTATTGCGTTTTTATTGAGACACTCGGTATACACAAATGTTTTGTTTGTGCCTTGTTAGTATACCGCTTTGTTTAGCTATTTGTTTTCAAATATGTTATGACAAGCTATTCAAGTGTATAAAACAGTGGGTGGAAGGTGTTTTATAAATTAAAGCCGAACTTCACATTCTGATGTTTTTGCTGTATGCAAATCAGAGAGAAAACATTCCCTTACATTGATACAAACAATATACATGTATATATATTCGAGGAGCAAATGGAAACCATTTGAGTGAATAAGAATGAACATATGTTGCAAGCGAATTATCCTTAGATGAACGAATGTCTTTGGAAAATGGACGTAAATCCGAGCTGGTCCAAGCTGCAATCATTGCTAGATTCTCAGTAAGAACTTTACTTTCCACACTAATTATTACCACTGATTACTGAGTTATTCCTTGTTATGAAAAGAGTTTGTTTCTTTGTAGATTTATACTATATTGTAACTGACACAGCACAAATACCATAGAGAAAAAATATTAAATTAACACATATGCTCGTAACTCTAATAAATATAAGAACAACTTACCGAAAGCACGAGGAATCTTGACAAGACATTCAAATTACACGTTATTATCTATGGTTTTATACAGAACTGCAAAAGAAACAAAAAAGAAAACATAAAGAATGAAGACATTGGGTTGAAGCTAAAACACTGTTGCACATATAGTTGGAATAAAGATATTTTTTACAACTTGTTTATGTAAAGGTCGATTTATGAGGGCAAACTACAAACTTATGTTGCTCTTGGTCAAATTTGATAGGTAATCTAGTTGAGTGTGAAATGGAGTTCCGAATGTGATCAATTTTCTCATGTACTGGTAGGGGGCAACGACACGAATGGTAAACAAAACCCCGTGAATTTGAGGTAAAGTAACTCACTACTCAACTTTAGTGGTCATATGGAATGTTTATAGAATGGAGTGATAAGCAGGCGATTAAATGTATTGGTCACGCTTGACTACGCCCAGAGAATGCTTGGAAGCAAAACATGAAATGATCCTTCAACGCCCCTCAATTTACAATAAGAGGGTTGTGGTGAACGTGGAATGTTCCCTTGCGGTATATGACACCTTGGAAGGTTTAAGATGACAAAAAAAAAATCAAGACAAAAATACAGACTCAACTAATGTCATTTCAATAAGACTGATAAATCTTCAATTCATTAAAATGTATGCTAATTTATTATATTTTACTTTCTCTTATATACTTTAGAGTGTTAGTAACTAATTATCATTATATTTACCTTTTGAAGCATGATAAGGGGCGCACCATTAGATTTCCAGGAGAGGTGGGGGGGGGGGGGGGGGGGGGGGGGGGGGGAAGCAGGAAGTTTTTGGGGAAAAAATCCCTCTCTACAGGCAGACGAAAAAAAATCCCCCTGAACATGGAATAGGCAGAAAAACAGTAATATCCGGGGAAAAAATCGCCCTCGAATGGGCCACCAAAAAAGAAAATTCAACTTCCTGCTCCCCCTCTGGAAATCTTATGGTGCGCCCCTAAAGCAGCGGTTCTCTGCAAACTCAAACTTCACTGTCTACATGTATGTGATGTAGTTTAAGTAGCTATAGCATCAGACATAAATGGCGTAATTTTCACACTTCATTAAAGCCTGACCATCCCAAAAGTGTCTTGTCATTAATCTGACCGTAATTTACTTCATTTTAAAAGAATTGTCACGCAGGCATATTCGCTTAAATGTTGCAGGAATTGCTCCTCATTTTTAGTTTCAAGCTAATTTGGCATGCAATTGCATTAAGTGATAGGTATAACACTGCTGACCATCTGAGAACAAGTCTGGCTAGTAAGGGCAATGTCACTGCTAACAACCTCCACACTTATTAATGCCTCCCATACCCAATCACTCTCTTTTCAATGTTATATATCTGTATTCATAAAGAAGCAAAGACTTATTGGGCTACAAACGGATATCCCCTTTTCAAAACTCGCAACTGTCTTGAAAACGTGACATGTTTCATATTAGCGCGTTGATCGTCACCAAAGCTAAAGGATTGAAAATAGCCTTATCAAACTGACAGACAAAGTGGTTCGAGAAGCAAACGATATACAATACCACTTTTTCCCATCACGTACAATGATAGGTAAACTGCTAAAAAGACAGGAAACAGTGCTCCCTTTTACGACATATTGCAGATCGATTAGGAAGAAATGCATTATAATTTTAAGAATGGGTCGTTTTAGTTAAGAAATACCTGATACGTAATGAAATACGTAGGTGACCGTTTATATCGAACAAGTCGTAAATGCAACTTCTTTTCATTTATTACTTTTTGAAACTGAGATAAATGCGTCAAAATTTCAGTTAAGAACATGTTTTTTCTTGATGATCCCCCGAACATATTAGGCATATTTCAATTTTTAGTGATTATCTTGAAATGAAACTTGAAGCTATTTTTTGACGCAAGCATAAAGATTATGACCCGTATTCCTGAAAGTGTCACACTGATATGACAACTCCAGAAATGTGCATTTTTCAAATTTGTAACTATACATGTAAATCTCACAGCACGTTTGTTGTGCACACCTAGGAGATACAGAGACAATGGGGAACTTGACAGCACAAAAACCTCTCAAAATTAGGTCCAAAATCGTACATAATATTAAATTAAAGAAATTCAATTTGCCATATTTTCTACAACCCTATAAAATTTCTAGTGTCCAGCACTTGAAACTTTACAGGGTTATCTTACACATTGGTTTTTATAAATAATGACCAGTTAACATTGTCTGAGTTATCCATTTAGAAGAGTATGGAGTATCCATGCGGACATTCCACTCCTGATTGGAGAACCCAAGTATTAAGTACAGGTCTAAATTCATTCATGTACATTGGTGGATCGATGTAACTTGTTGTTCATCGATATTTAATAAAGCAAGCGTGTATTAAGAACATTTTAAATTTTTCGCTTGATTCAAACTGGCGATCATGCTAGAACCACTGGAGAAAAAAAAATCATGACCGAACACCTTTCCCAGCGACGTTTTGACAGGGCCACAACATCTGGGTTAAGAAACACGTTGGAGTAACAGCATATTAAATTAACCCACTGAAGGAGACTCGTTTTGCTGTGTTTAGTGCTATGGCTGAGATACCCCAAAGAACTTTCAAATCACAAATGGAAGTACGCAATGGAGAGTCATGACGTTGTATGCTTCTTAGTGAGAACAGAGGAAATATTGATTGATGGGAATTCATCGAATTATGAATCAAGATTAATAAGATATATTCAATTTTCTTTGTTTAATATGGACTTAAAGTTTTTTTTTTTAAAGTTATTTGTACACATAAGTATTCCCCTGCAAACGATCATACGACCTTTTTTAGTAAATTATCACAACCATCATATCATTGTCGAATCCTTTTATCATAATTCAGTATAGATTTATTTAGAATGCTTGCACATCTTTCCCTCCATGGCTTGAGCAAATCTTGATAATGGCCAGAGTACTCCTGAAGATTACAACGAGATACTACTTTCCTACTACTTGGGGAAGACTACTTTCCCATTAACGCTGAAAGTACCGTATATCCGGGAACTTTTGCGCAATCGGCCATAACGTCATATGTGGCTCATTCTCCGATAAACCGTGCAACTTTGGTTAGAGAAATGTTGAAATTTCGACTACTAATAACTCATGAAAAACATACAAAATCATAAACTCTTATGGTTTCTGAAGAAGAAAAAGTGCATGTGAGATGTTTTAAAAAATACTTGATTTTTTAACCATTGTATTCCCTATACCAAAATTTCGTATCTGTCGTTTCGTATCTGTTTGAATCTTTTTTTTTAATATTCATTTTTGAGAAAATAAGTTTTCTTACAAACTTGATCTTTACACTAAATTAGGAGCTCTACACATACTACACTGTGGTGTAGTATTTCGCTCATAGTGTACCGCGTTTTGCGAGAAGACAGCAAAATGTGCGTTTCGTATCTGTCGCGACGTGACAGTCACATAGGTTTTTTTGATATTAATATCCCTGTAAATCATTACTGTAAATATATAATTCTATATAACATATATGTTATTCAACACTGAAGTTTACTTGATAAACCTAATGCGGAATCAGCCATCAACAAATTCATTTTCACACTTTGTTATCGATTTTAGAATCTACTTCGTATCTGTTTGCAATATTGGCGACATGCTTTAAAAAGCTCTTATGCCACATCAAATACTTAATATAATTAAACTTTATATGTCATTATCAATACCTATTACGGGCTGTTAAATAGCGTGCATTGCGTTTGATATGCCCGAATATTTTAGGATCGTGGGCACTTAAAACATAAAAAGTATGGCTGGCGACATGGGGAAAAGTAACGATTTTGCATTTTCAGATTAATCGTTATCTACTTTCCTGGCATGCTAAAATGTTTAGCTTCACACATGTTACTAATTAGACTCTAATGTTATGAACTAGACCACTCAAATTATTTGTAATAGGCTTAACAACGTTAAACAAGTAACACGAACATGAGCGACACCAAAACGGCAAAGTTGCACACTTTATCGGAGAATGAGCCATGTACACAACGTAAATATGGTCGCTTGCGCAGAAATGCCCGTATTTGCAGTTACTTTTAAGATGCATTATGGGACATACTAAAGTAGTATATTGGTAAAAACAAGTGTTTGTATGACCTCCTCGTAAAGCTTTGGGCGGTCAAGACCCGTTTGAGAAGCACTCTATCCATTTGAATATTTTACAGTAGCTGCAATGCATAGGACATTGAAAACTGACTTGGTAAAAAGTTTGAATTGTTTAATTTGAAAAGTGTGAATTATGAAAAAAAAAAACGCTTAAATTAAAACATTTCGTTGGCATGAATGTTAGCGACTGTTCGTATATGGTTAAATTGAAGAGTGTAGTCAAAGAAGTTCCTATGTTACATTAAATCAGTTTTGAGAAAAGTGGGTTTAAAGTTTTTGGAATTGTGTAAAAGTTTTATTCTATTAAAAGTAGTTTTGAAATGTTTATGGTATGGTTGTATTTGAAAAATCTGAAAATAAGTGAACAAGTTCAGCTCATATAATAATCAATAAATTGCACATTGGAACTTCTTGCTCTAAAAATAAGGTCCAAAATTCTAAATGTGGCATAATATCATATGTATATATTTTTTTATTGGATGTAGAGCTAGTGACAAATAATTTGACATGTCATTCACTCAAATTGGACCATCTTGAAAATTTGATCCCACGTGACCTCCGGTTGATTTTTAGCTTATATCTCCTGAACCAGTCGTGCTACATAGGTAAAACTATATATATTTGACATCCTTGCGACGAGGCAATTAATTTGATATGTAACTTGATATATTTTGCCTTTTTAAAATTTGACCCAAAATTCACTCAAGCGTGAAAACCACTTCCGGTTGAGTCAATCACCCGATTTTTTCATTAAATATGCCCAAACCGTCAATGCACCTAAATCTAAAAAAAAACCCACACCCTTATTTTGGCCAAAATATAACATAGGAACATCTTTGACTACACTCTTCAATTTTAAAAGTTTTCAGTGATTTTCGCGTGGGTGTATGTGTTGCTTTTACTAATGTATTTGAAATCTTGCAAATACGGTTTAATTATTTCACTATTCCTATAAAGATGAGAAAAAGAGAAGGCATAATTTACACCTCTCCAAGTTATCTTATACTTCTTGAAAACAAACTTCGAGAGAAATACAGTATTTTAATAGGTATAAAATCTTCATGGCTTAAAATATATAATAGTTTCCAGCCTTTTCTATTTCAAGTCACATTTAATGGTCCCCTTTACGACGTGTATAATAGAGTGGATATTGTTTGCTAATTCCATTTGTTATCAAAACTTTCCTTTGGCGTCACTATCTCTGTAATAGTAAAAGAAATCCTGTGGATCAGCACAATATTAGTTCCAAAGTGCTTGGTCGTTGATCTCACTTCCTATGCCAGCGTTACGTCAATAATATCTAGAATTGTAGGTCACTTTACAACATCCTCAAATAATAAGGATCATTGATCTCTTCAAAATACTTTTTTAAGGCAAGTTTTAGAGTCGGAAGATTTTTAAATCTTAAACAACTCTAACACTTAACTTAAAAGTTTTTCGTTCGGCGATGCTTAATTTGTGACCTTCTTTTATAACATAACCAATTGCGCTCATACATTGTATTTCACAATGGAAATGCAACATCCATGCACAAAATAATGTAAATAAGTTGACTAAAAGCTAATTCTAATGCACCACCTAAAAATCAGAAGCAACATTTAAAACCGTTTATTACCCCTGACATAGATTTTCCATGACGTTTGCCGATGTTAATCTATAACCTCGAGGTGATTTTCACTTGCACTTAAAATTAAACACCTGCTTAGTGATAACAATGGATTACATAAGACCCAGGTGTAAGATTCATGAAACGACTACATTGATTGAGAATACTGCTAAATTTGGGTCGACATACAGCATCACTTTATTCTATATTTGGAACATTTTCTGTTAACCCTCGTCTTCTTAAGGGGAGGATGGTTACGTCCCCCTTACGGATGATAGTAAATTGCACCAAACTGCAAAATAAGGCCAACCCTGGACATTTAGGTACTTGCGTGAGGACACTACAAGTAGACCAAATGCCTTGGCCTTTACACATGTAATTTATTTTCCTTGAAGCAGAATCTCCATCAAATTTATCAAACACCTGAGGTCTGTTGCACATCTTCAATATATCTATTTATTTATAGACCAAATGTAATTTCCCTGAGGTAATTTCTATCAGAAGTTCATATGTGACCGACAAAAAACAGGACATTCTGATGCCGAGATTGTGTAAACACAAACAAATTTATTGATAGAAAATAAGCCTGAAGCAATGATCTGTTGCTACATTATTTTTGACGCAGCTGGGGCAATATTTTATAATCTTGAGATCAAAATAAATCGACTAAAGGCCTAGATATACTTCGTCATTTTTGTAGTCATTTTCATTCAGTATTTTATAATTGGTGTAAATTGTCTAAAATGGAGTAAACTGTTAATTCTGAATGAGAATTTTCATTTCATATTTTCACATTATGAAGAATGTATTAAATGGAGACCTATTTTTCACCCCATTGCACATTTTCAAGTGCTTGCTGATGGGCAGTATAATGTTACTTTCATTCTGAATGAACATTTTCCTTGTACAATTTCACCATTGTGTAAATCATAACCATCATCGCAAGAGGAGATTAGCTTATCATGAATAGATCTAGGCCGTAGAATCAATATCAGAAATAGTAAAAAAATTCCTGTGGATCAACAACGATTACTTTCAAAGAACTTGAGCTTAACATTGACATCACTTTCTTTGCCATCCTTATACCAATAATAAATAGGTCATATCTTGAACGATTTATATTTATTCCAATTCCATAAAAATTAAGTCTTTTTAACGATTCAAAATACTTTTAAAGGATGTATAAGAGTTTTAAGATATAAATCGTATGGTTCAGTGATGCTATTTTCTATCAGCTGCTCGCATAACTTTCATTTCACAAAGGAAATGAAACATTTAATCACAAAATCATTGCCAAAAAGGTCATCTTAAAGTTTAAATTTTCAAAGATTTCAAAGGTGCGCTGTTAGGAATCAGGAACATTTAAAACTCGTTATTACCCATGACATAGATATTCCATTAGGTATGACGATGTTAATCTGTAACCTCCAGGTGATTTTTACTGGCACTAAAAATGAAACACCTGCTAAGCGATAACAATGGATTACATAAGACCGTAGGTTGATTGAGATTATTACTGAAAGTGGGTCGACACAGAAAATCATTTCAACTCTGTATTCATAGTATTTTAGGCATTTTCTGTTATAATATGAAGGCAAAATTATATGTTAAAGCTGGAGCCAGATGTGCAGTTGAAGTTATAAAGTAGCCAAAGTGATGTTTACCATTTTATTAACGACAAGTGACACGACCCACTTCGGTTGTTGCTCCGATATTACATATTTCTGACAAAAGAAATGCAATAGAAAGCTTACTAAATTTTCAGAAAGTAAAATGTAGGGCGAATCTATTGATAATATTATGAACAGGAATTTATGTAATTAATAATAGAACAGTTATCGTTTTATTACACCTGCAAAGTCACATCTATCAGATTGGTACCCTGTCTTATCCTGTGATTTTTATTAAAACGTCTATACAAGCAGAAAGCTAGTGAAAATGTCCCAGATTTAGCCTCTTAGGAGGATCTCTACCACTGAATTACTTGATAGAACTAACACAAGTGTTTACCATCAGTAAATATAAAGCTATATCTCAATCGCGTAAAATTGTTTCCTCTAGTCGTGTTTAACACCCGATTTAATAGACTGGTGTGGCGGGGAATTTCCCATCATTTTGTGGACAAACATTGACTTTTATATAAATGCAGCAATAAAAGAAAGGTGTAAACACATATCTACATCGTGACTTCTAGCCTAATACTAAGTCGGAAATTAACTTTGAATGTCTCCTCTTTTAAGACCCAAAATTGCCTAATTCAAAAAGTGATTTTCTTAATGTGCATCATGTTTGCTGTTAAGTGAAAAAATATATACCAGGTGTCCCAAAAATCACCAGAGTTCTAAAACTAGAGTAGTTAGAGAAACGACATCTTGCACACACATTATTTTACAATCCTCTTCTAAATTCTCCTAAAAGTTTAATACCGCAGCGTTATAAGTTTTTGAGTTATTAACAAAGGTAGATACATATGTCAGTAACGCATTTTTTCAAAATTTAACAAAATAATAAGCATACACGTTTTGTGATATTTTAACGTGCATTTGTTTCTAAATGATCATGATCAAACTTTATATTAAACCAAATACAATTTTTAATGAATAATAATTGAACTCTCTTTCAGTATATCTAACAGGTGTCCCAAAAAATGGCTACATGTAGAAAAATAACCGTGTGCAAAAACTGTAGTTGTTTAAGAAAACGAAACTTTGGACAACCTATATTACAACCCTCTTCTAGATACTCGTCAAATTTTGATATCACACCGTTATTACTTTTGATTTTAATTTTCTTTATCCATTGAAAATCGCTTAATTTTGAAATCGGTGGTCATTTTTGCCCAAAATCAGATTTCGACATAATTTCCAGACCTGTAGTAATTTATGACGTCATAATTACGAAACTGCTTGTTGAATTATCTTGATTTTGGTATCAATTTCCTTGAGCAAGACACTTTTAGTCTACTTGCTTCGTGCTTCGAAAGGCTGGTAAAGCCGTCTTTCCCATCTGAAGTGTTCCTGACACGCTGTCGGATGTAAAAAACGTCACGGGCTATTCGAAACGAGTAGGGAAAACTTTCCCGGTCATGTTGACTATACCTTCAAAAGTATATCATTTCTCTCTAGGACCAGAGAGCTTTACATTTGACTCCAATTGGAGTTATCTAAAGCAGAAGCAGAATAGGAAGTACACACCCTACCTATAATACTATGGTATACAACAACCTCAGCTGTCAATTTCAAGTTCACATGGGGTTGCACATGGGTTAAAATTAAACGAACATGCTTCTGATTTTGATGAAACAATAATGCTGTGATATTATTTTTTGTTTCAATCATCCAGCGGATATATGAATCATGTAAGTAATGCAACGTTTGAATTCTCCAACCGCTATACTTTTTGCAAACTATTATTTTTCTACATGTAACCATTTTTTGAGACGCCTGGTATATAAACATTCTGATATGTTCCAACCATAGTGTATAATGATTTGCCAACGTTTTGGAAGTGAGAAATGTGTATATCCATTGAAAATTTAAACAATATTTGGGTGGTTGTTCTTACATTTAAACCCCGAAAATGTGTGACAAAATGACTAAAAATCAGATATTTTATGCGAAACACCGAGGTGCATTTCGATGCCAATATTGAGATTTTTGGCAGTTAAAAAGATGTATTTTAATCCTTCTATTACCTCCTCAAGGTCAATCTCTTCAGAAATGTATCGCCGATGCTTTCACGATATCGGGCCAAAGTCGCGACGATGATTTGGATGAATCTCTCGTGACCTACTCCCGAAGCATCGGAACATCATCAAGACATCAGCATTTAAAGATGTACTCACGATCGTTGTATTTCATCGGTGATGCAACGGGAGTGCATCGCGAAAGCATCGGGCGCAAAATCAGTTACATGAAAGCACTTGCTATTTTGATTTTGAAATTTAAAAAAAATCAGAGTATTGATCTACTGATATGTTTGATTAGTGACCTCCCGCTTTCTTCCATAAATGGCCAATTTATCATTTTTGATACAAATATATTATTTTCTAAAAAAGACCCTTCCCAACTAGAAAGACTAATTAATTTTGAATTAAATAAAATCTGTAATTGGTTTAAACTAAATAAACTATCCCTAAAATAACTTCACGATATTTAAAACAATGACTGTAGAGAGGCCTTTCAATTCACTGTTCTTGAGCCACTCTTAAAAATGTTGCACATATTTTGACCGTTTCCGGTGTAACAAACCTTACTGTGGTTTTAAGATCACCTGCAAAAATCTAGAGAACGAAGTGGTACAATTTTTGACTCATGTTTAGGGGACATTCTTAGCTATATTTGTGCCAGTTTTTAAGTAGCTACCTTTAAAAGTTATGATACAACAGGTCGAAGTTTTTGAATGATATCCTAAACTGCACTGCTGTCGCTACTACAGGAGATGGTTTGTGAGCGTTACACGATATTAGGATCATATCTACCAACACAACATATACTTTACAAAAAGGTCAGTGGTTTCACTGTAACCAAAAAAGAAACGCTGATAAAATATAAAATTTGGATGAAGCAGCAATTTAAGTTATTGCATTATTTCATGCTTTTGGATATATCTCAAACCCTATTCGTCAAAAATAGGTCCAAGTGTATTTTTCTGCTTCCTTTAATATGATGAGAGAAACATGCTAGAATGGTTTGAAACAGGATGTGACCAATTTTCAAATTTCACCCTGCACTAATTTCAATCCCGTCCTGCCTACCCACACAGCCCTGTGCAATAGATTGATTTTGAGTCCACCCTAGTGATGTTACTTATTATTCATAGGACCCTTCTGGATAGGACACGTTAAAATAACTTCCCGCAACATCAACTTGTCTTTCTTCCTATAGGTAGTGCGTAGGATACCTAAGTTTCAAATGAAACAAATATCAATAAAGAGAACAAATATGCTGAATGTGAGCAGTGAAACACTGCGTACCGTTGGGTTTCATTACATGAAAATGAAATTAAATCGTCTGCATTTAAATGAAATGAGAACTCAGAAGATCAAGTGTCAAATCTATCACGACAGCGAATAAAATTGGAATTGAATGAAAAATGCAAAAGCAATCATCCCTAAATGTAGATCAAACATTCGTGGGTTTGCACTTAAATAACCAAAATGTGAATGATAAAAAACGTGATTTGTATTTGTCCTTAACGCATTAACAACAGAGGTTAACACATTAACTCAATGTTCATTATGCTAATTTGTTTGAACATACAACATAATTTCATCATTGGCACCTACTAATCCAAAGAACTGAATGCGTTTAAAAGACTCTTATTTAAATAGAATGCATGGCAACCCCCGAGAAATAAAAACCTCATAATGGGCTGCTTGTCAAGAATCAGCTTTGATAGCAAGATACATTGACATCTATTTCAAAACAGTTTGCTTTCCGCATATCGCCGTATCAAATATCAAAGTTATTCTTTTCTTGTTTACTTTAAATTCATTGTGATGGGGTTGAATTATAAAAAAGGATTGCATATATCAAAAAATATATACACAAGGCAGGTGATGCAAATTATGGAAATGCTGTATAAAAGCTGAAAAATGTATCAAAAGCACGAAAAAGATATAAAAATCAATGAAGAAGTGGGAAAAATGAGAGACTTGTAATATTTAAGTCTCAGAGAGTTGTTTGACTTTGACCATTTTCTAAATGCATTTTAAGAAATATCAGTCGAATTTATCAGTTAAAAGACCAGTCAAAGCTACGTTAGATAAAAAAATGCATTGAAAGAGAAACAAATCTATAAAAGTATAAGATTTAAACAAGAAACACTGTTTTCACACTATTTCTATGACCAGAGGAAAATAAATGAACTTTGGCAAAGAAATCATTTTTTTTTTTAAATATTGCACTAATTTTGAGAAAAGTTTTGGTAGGTTATAAACCTATAAAAACGTTCTATCGTTACATGTAAAAGAAAAGAGGATACATCTAGTTGCATTCTAGTTTTAACGCTAGTTCTCATGAGCTATTTTTTGTAACATATTATCCGAATGGGGGGGGGG
Source organism: Ophiothrix spiculata (assembly GCA_000969725.1). Lineage (NCBI taxonomy): Eukaryota > Metazoa > Echinodermata > Ophiuroidea > Amphilepidida > Ophiotrichidae > Ophiothrix > Ophiothrix spiculata. The sequence goes on from JXSR01S034109.1 coordinate 26,854, forward strand.
AGGGGGTTGTTGCAACCCCCCCCCCCTAATATTTGAACTTGATTTTGCTATTAATAGATAGGTAGGACCCTCCCCTATCCTACGCTACCAAGATCATATGTAATTATGACGTCATAAACTACTTTCGGATTGGAAAATCAGGCGAAATTGCATTATGGCAAAAATGGCCACCAAAATAACAATTTTGCTATAAAAGTTCTAAATAACGAATTTTCGTCGGATGTTTTGCGAATTAAGAAGGGAAATGATGATTCTAACATGTTTTGTAAGTTTGAGTCTTATAGCATGCATATATTTTTTTTTCAAAATGGCGACTTAAATTTTAGTGATTTCACCCCCCCCCCCTACACCTCAACTTTGACGACCTACCCTAACCCCACTTAGGTGCTATCCCCTAGTTTTTTCATTAAAATGATCGCAAAGGATGTAAAAGAGATTACCCAAATGCCTGGGGCCGGTTGCTTTTCCGTTTTTATGAATCGGGGCAAAAACCTTAGGGGAGGGGGTTCCCCTACAACAAGCGCAATCATTATTACATTGCTGATTGTCATTAACTTATCTTTATCATGATTCGACGAGCAAGTAAAGAAGGATACAGTGTCACAATATTGTAGTAATACAAATGGACCCAATGAAGACAGATTAATAAACGTTAGGCTCTGTCTGACATTGACGTGTTGAGCCAAACGTACGCCTAACGTACTTAATCACACTATTGATTTGTTATATATTTTTGCTCGTCATGTGTTCGTTCGAACTACGTTAAATACTTTATTTGTGCGGTTGTGTAAGTTTATACGTTTAATTCTTACGGTGGTGTCCTTATGGCACACGTTCAGTATGTTAAACATTTGTACGTTATTCGTACGTTTTTGATGTGTGACAGAGTCTTTAAGTTGCAGGGTTAATACATTTTCTTTCTACAAATAATAAAGCGTTAACGCATTGAATATTTAGATCACTCCTACTAATTGTTTTCTTTCTTAACCAACTAATTTTATATTATAGAAACAATGTTTTCATAAAATGGTCAGGGAAAAGGTTGGACCATTGTGAAAGAGTCACCTAGACTGTGTGTATATAATTTCTATGTAGAAAACCCCATTTGTTCTTCATTGTACTATTTCATGAAGGTTATATATTTTGAAACTTTCATAACAAGTCAGCCATTCTTTTGAATTAAGGCGTCAATAGCTTGATAGCTTCAATGCATAAGGTTTATATCAACGGTATCCAAAAAGATTTATATGATACGCGATTTATACACCAGGGCCCATATTCATGAAACACCGCTAACTCTAGTTGGCTGCTAACTCTTTGTCTACCTGTCAAATTTTGACAGGTATACAATAGGTTAGCAGCCAACTAGAGTTAGTGGTGTTTCATGAATATGGGCCCTGGTGTATAAATCCTTTACTCCCACACCTTTTCCTGCATGTTATTTGACTCCAATAGTTGGCAAATAGTTATTGGGTGACAATCTTTACATTTTTTTGTATTCGTGACCTTGATAACTTGATATACCTCACATGAGATTGTCACTCAGGCATGATCGCTGAACGTTTGTATACCTCACATAAGATTGTCACTCAGGCATGATCGCTGAACGATTGAAAATTGCCACATTAGGTAACAAATTGATAGGCTAGGCAAAGGCGGCGGATTGGAATTGTAGGGATTATATTACTATTTTAAGCATCGAAACGATATAATTCTCCTTCACGTAGAGAAACAGGTGAAGGCCTCAATACCGCAAGGATAATTCAGAATAGTTGATAATAGGAAACAATGCTCAATTTTAAAGTAAAGTAAATCAATGCTTTCTATTGAATACGTTGGAATTTTAACATTGCCTCGTTTTGGCTACAGAATCTAGGACTAGTAAATAAGTACTAAAAAGGAATGGATCCCTTAGATTTGAAGTCCACAAAATTATTCAAAACAATAAATTATAAGGTTTCAATTATTTCAACACATCGAAGATTAATGTTATACTCATATTATTACAAACCTACAGAAAAGTTAAAAGATAGAAGTTTATTATGTTTGTTGATCTTTGGTATTAAGCTATTCTCCAAACGTGTTCTATGATGTTATATAGTATATATATCAAGAAAGAGGCAAAGCTTTGTTTGTAAAACATTCTTTTCACATCATAGAATGTAGATGAATAAAGCAAAATTGAATTTGCATTAGATTTCCTGATAAAGCCAATTTTGAAGTTTCAACTCAAGATGCCACGGCAGTATCGTTGTTGACAACTTCATTGATGCAAAAATCTAAAAACGTTTTGGGAAAATTGGGGATGGTGTGAACTTTATTACTGGCGAATTCCAGCGTGACAGGCGTGACCTTTGCATGAACCTTTTTTTCTCAGAATAGCTGGTAAATTTTTATCTAAAGGCGATACCACGGAAATATTCGTATATGTTATAGTAAACATTCAATTTTAGATGCAAAAAGTGAAAAATTTATTCTAACTCAATCACTGTCTTCACAATGGGGACACAAAGTGTCCGTGACAGGCGTGACCCAAACTGACACTGCCTTTTCAAAAATATGGTTTAATGCTGAATTCTATCTCTTTCCCACGGGAGATTTGATTCCTGTTTATGTTGCAGTATATCTCCTTTGGGGAACCAATCAGGAAACATTTCACTTTTGGAGCTGTAGCTCTTAACTTGGAGAATACAGGCTAAATCATTTCGTGACAGGCGTGACGTGACAGGCGTGACATTTGTGCACACCTAGTAAAACTTGATTTTAGCAATGGATCTGTTGTTTAATAACGTCTTTATTTATGATTATGATTTATTTTCAACAGTTTTGATACTGTATTATGCAAGTCTAATCTATTTTTGAGCTTTAACCCTTGTCCTCCTGAGCTATTTTTGCAACACGTCCTCCGAAGGGTTGTTGCAACCACCCTAATATTTTAGAACGGAACCTCCTATGAACTTGGTTTTGCTAATAATAGATAGGTATGATCCTCCCCTATCCAACGATACCAAGATCATCAAAATCGGCCGAGGCGTTACGTAATTATGACGTCATAAAGCACTTTCGGATTGGAAAATCAGGCAAAATTGCATTATGGCAAAAATGGCCACCAAAAAGCAAAATTTTGCTACAAAAGTTCTAAATAACAGATTTTCGTCGGTTTTTTGCCAATTAAGACAGGAAATGATGATTCTAACATGTCTTTTAAGTTTGAGTTTTATAGCATGCACATTTTTTTCAAAATGACGACTTAAACATTTCCGGGATTTCGACTTTGTGACAGGCGTGACCGATTTTGAGATGTAATAGTGCAGAAATAAGCAATCACTGAATGTTTGTTTATTGCTTTGCAGATGTAAACTCCATGAAAGAAGATAGATATTGATGTTTCACCAAAACATGACCTTTTAATAAAACACAGCAAAAACTTTTCATGTTTTTCGTGACAGGCGTGACATCTGAAAACGGCAAATTCCAACAACACACTACTCGGCTATGATTAACATTTATTGCTAAAACGCGATTGTACTTTAGAGCACAGAGACTGGGGCTTCTTATACACTAAAAAGGAAAAGCCTCAGATGTTTTCTCTGTTTCAGTACCAAATCACTTTTGGTGCAAATTTGAGGGTAAAATGTTACTAAGGCAACGTCCAACTTATACCAGTCATAAAATAAGTTCTATTTGCTTTATGGAAAAAACAAAAGTAGTTCCTGAGACCTTGACTTGTTTACTTTTAACTCAGGTATTACTTTTATGTCAGAATTGAACTTGAAAAATTCATGTATGTGATACAAGATCATGGAATTAGCCTACTACCTTTAAAGGACCTTAACTTAACGTGTGGATATCAGGGGCCACATTTACAGTTTGGTTGGGTACATGATCATGAATTATAAACCAAAAGGTTTAATCGATACGAGATGATATTTGATACTTCGAACTTGTAAATGGAGATATCATTTTCACCATGGATTGACAATGGTTTGATATAAACAGAAACAAACACCTCCTCCTTTTATTTACACATTCAGTTAATCCAGTAGCTGAAAAGCTGAAAAGCTTCTAAATTTTAGGTGTCTGTGTAGTGTTATTTTAATTCAAGAATGAAGTTTGGTGTTGGAGACAATAGCATATAAGTTACATTATTTTCTGTATACTGCGTTACGTCAATAATATCTAGAATTGTAGGTCACTTTTTAACATCCTTCGATAATAAGGATCATTGATTTTTTCAGAATACTATTATAAGGCTAGTGTAAAGGCTCTGTCAGACACCACCGTATAGAGCAAAACGTATGAATAACGTACAAAGGTTTCACGTATTGAACGTGTGCTAAACGAACCACAACCGTATGAACAACGAATTTAACGTATACATAACGGACAGACCGTATGGATAACGTATTGAACGTACTTGTAACGAACACATGACGAACAACAATACATAAAACAGAACAATAGTGGGATTAAGTACGTTGGGCGTACGTTTTGCTCTATACGGTGATGTGTGACAGAGCCTTAAGATTAAATGTTCCTCGTTCGGTGATGCTTCATATGTGATCTTCTTTTATAAGACCAGTTGCTCCCATATTTTGTATTTCACAAGGAAATGCAACATTCATGCACAACATCATTTTTAAAAGTTGCCTAAAAGCTAATTCTAGGTCACGATCTAAAAATCAGAAGCAACACTTAAAACCGTTTATTACCCCTGATATGGATTTCCCATGTCGTATGCCGATGTTAATCTATAACCTCAAGGTGGTTTTCACCTGCACTTAAAATTAAACACCTGCTAACAATGGATTACATAAGACCCAGATGTTATAATCTGACATGAAACAGTAGGTGTATTGAGAATACTGCTAAAAGTGGGTCGACACACAGCATTATTTTCGTTTGTACGAGGGTCATTCAAAAAGGTCTACCTGTTGCATCATAACTGTTGTTCTATTACAGGTAACACCTCAAAAATTGGCACAAATATAGCTAAAATAGTTTCCTACACATAGTAAACAAATCATGTCAATACCTTTTCTAAATTTTTGCATGTGATCTGAAAACTACGGAAACCTTTGGTACACCGGAAATGCTGAAAATATGCGCAACATTTTTAAAAGTGGCTCAAGAACAGTACATGAAAAGGCCATAATATCACCATGTAGTATTGCTATAAATTGGAATTTAATAAAACATAAGAATGGACATAAAATTTTACGGGATGATTAAAAATGCTGTCCCAAACTGAAAATAATGGCCATTTATACATGCACAACAATAATAGGAACCAATTGCCCCTGCAGCAATATTTTTAAAATCACTGAACACAGTTTACGAAAAATTGACCTCAATTAAAGAAAATGTAAAATGGCGGCATTATGAAGCTTTATTTTTGATAAATTTTCATCAGTAGATCACAAAAAGAACTAAATTAAATTTTTGACTAAAAAAATGTGGTGTAGTACCTTTAAATATTGTGTTTCACATTAAAACGTACTTGGAAAATTCACGCTGTAGAGAAACACACTATGCTGATAATCGTAACCTGAGACTGTACAAGATATGGAATTCTGGGCAATTTCTATCAGTAACAAGTTTACTTTATCAATGCTAAATGACTTGTTGGACTGTTAGTTACACTTTCATTTCAAATTTGTTCCGCAACTTTCACAAATTTTGGGTATACAGATGGTTGTTCGTACATTAGCTGCACGTATAATTTTAGGTGTGATGTCATTAGATATTTTACCGTTTCCGGTGTACCTAAACCTTACTGTGGTTTTCAGGTCACCTACAGAAATCTAGAAAATATATTGATATGATTTTTTTACCATGTGTAAGTGACATTCTTAGCTATATTGTTATTAATTTTCAAGTAGCTATCTTTAATAAAACAAAAGTTATGATACAACAGATAGAACTTTTTGAATAACCCTCGTAATTGGAACATTTCTGTTAATCCTCGTCTTCATAAAGGGGGGGGGGGGGTGGCGGGTGGTTACATTCCCCTTACAGATGATAGTAAATTACACCAAACTGCAAAATAAGGCTACCCTGGACATTTAGGTAATTGCGAGAGGACCCTACAAGTCGACCAACTGTCTTGTACTCGGGGACCCAGACCCTCAAAAGATGCCTAGAAATCATTTTACCCCTCACCTTATCGTATACGCGAAATACTTTGATTTTTGGATAGAGACATATCTCTAGTTTAATAAATAGGAGGCCTGCTAAATGTTTGCTCTTGCGAAAAAATCAAAATGGCGTCATGTTTAATTGTATATCTGAGCAGTGTGTAATATTTTATTCCACATTCGGCAGGTTGTGGCTATTCAAAAGGTGCTGTATTTTCGAATCATCGGTCCATATGTGATAACTATTAGTGTTTGTCTATTTGTAAGAATGTATTTGTACTTATTAACCATATTTCACTTGACCAACAGATAAAAGAAATAGTAAAACACCTTTTTTGAGGCCTTTTTTAATTTTGTTTTAAACTAAAAAAATTGTGCCGAAAAGTATGATTTTTTTATTATAAATTAATAAACAATGTGTTTACAAGGGATTTGTCTACATATTGTAAGGACCACATTTCTACTAAAATAATTTGGATGTTTAGTCCAGACTGCGTTTACGTTATTTCAAAATGGCGGCATATGCAGTAACGATTGAGATAGAGAAAATAAGCACTTTTAATTACTTCTTTAATTTTATTCGCAGTTCTACACATTTTGAAAAACATAGAAGTATTTTTTCTTTATATGTTTAGAGAAATATATTTCTACTTTAATTTTTGCGGAATCTTCTGAAAATACCGCATGCGTTCATTTTCAAAATGGCGGTATACATAATAGCTTCATAGCTTAAAAATCATACACACTTTTATCCTTTGTTCATATTTATTACAGTACTGAACTGTTTAAGAACTATGGATGTAAATTTTATGCACAGATAATTAAAAACATATTTCTACTATACAAGTGTTGAGCTCTACTGACATTTTGCGCTTGCGTTATTTCAAAATGGCCACTCGCGTTTTCAGGTATGGGTTAAAATATCATATACAGATTTTCAGTTCAATTTAGTTGGGGTAACTTTTAGGTTTGACAATTTGCATGGGCCAAGTATCATAATTACATTGGATCCTATTACCAGGATTATAAACGAAGCACAATGATCTATCATAGTGCAGTACAGCTTATGATATAGTCTTTCCTTTCTTTTCTTCATGGTATGGCTTTTGTTAAAACAATATCAGGACATCGGAAGCAAGTGTTTTGCTGAACTATCACACAAGTACCTTCAGAAGATCTGTCTGCTACGACCACCAAAGTGTAATCTCATCAACTTTGTCGGGGACAAATACGATTTAGACCGTAGTATCAGTCTCAAATATGAAGAGAGATTAAGGCGCATTCAAGCTAAATCGGCAAGGACCCTTGAGCTCCGAGACACGCTTCACCTTCCAAAATGGGATACAATAATGGAGAGCAGTATAAACAAGCAACGTCTGTTGGAGTACCTACAAGATTCGTGGTTTAAAAATAGAGAGTCCTTGCCAAATGATGTAAACCTGTTGTGGAGGCATGAAATCTGGTCCTGCAGTTCTTTTGTCGAACAACAGTCTCTCGGAAGTTCCGAGATTAGCTTGACCTTAATAAACATGAAGAAGCCGATGTCAGAATCTTTGCACATATCAAATACTGTTCTGTTAAGTTTTTTTTTTTTTTTTTGGCAACGGACACGGATATCATAATGATGGCTATTTATTTCTATCAACGCCTCTCTGGAATTAAAGAACTTTGGGTGCAAAAAATCAGATGTGTTTTTACCATGCCATATTATAGCACTGACTTCAGTTTACAGTGAGCACAGGATGTGACACAGTGAGTTACTCATTTCGACGTGGCAAGAAACGATGGGTTAAGATTGCCTTGGAATCAGGACCATCATTGATTCCATTGGCTGAGTATGGAACCACCGGCACTAGTCTTATAATTGTCGATGATGATGTTCTGTCATCTGGCCGTCGTTTTTTTCTTCGCATTGTACGGATTGCCACACTTCAACGGATCACTAGAAGAACTTCGTGCACACATGTTTGCTAACAAAAAGGTGACATACGATCTCTGCCTCCTACTGAAGATGCCTTTCTCTTGCATATCATGTGGAGTCTTCATCAAATTGCTGTATGCAAACGAGTATGTGAAGAGGTACCTGACCTACCAAATCCTCTAGATTTTGGAAGGCATGTGCAGGATGGATATCTGGTTGCAAAACTAATGTCACATCCACCAAAACCTCAGGTCGCTCGTCAAAAAAATAGATGCGGGTGTATTTCTGGTAAATGTCAAAAAAGTTGCTCATGTGCAAAAACTGGAGTGAAGTGCACCATTGGCTGCAAATGTCAGTTGGCTCCAGAAACACATCTTAATGTATCTCCGCTTCTTTTGTAAAATCATTAGCACTAAGTAAGTAAGTAAGTAAGTAAGTAAGTAAGTAAGTAAGTAAGTAAGTAAGTAAGTAAGTAAGTAAGTAAGTAAGTAAGTAAGTAAGTAAGT
>JXSR01S034110.1:7664-18387 GCA_000969725.1 Ophiothrix spiculata
ACCATTAATCTAGCTTTCAATTGAGCCCCCAAACAAGTCTATTTTGGTTCCCATAGTGAAAATATACTGAAAAAGAACATATATTTTAGATAGAAATGTAACAAAACCACCTTTTATTGGGTCCCAACTTAAAAAATGAGACCTTAAGCTAATAACCTACACATTTAAAGGACGAGTAATTTGATCCGTATTGAAGTAAAATAGTTTCTCCTTCACACCTTCTAGTATCGGGTAATAAAACTGTCATTTATGTCTTAGAAAATACTTTGTTTTCATTATCAACACATTAGAATTTTAAAATAAATACCTCAAAAGATATAAGTGAACACTTAGTCTGACCCACAAAATCCATGTATGCGCCCTTAAAGTCCAACAATATTGATATCTATGAAAACTATGCAATCTCAGCTAAATATTGACCCAAAATTTGACATGAAAACCATTTTACACCAATTGTTTGAAATTTTGATCTCGTTTTTTTTTATTCTTCACTGGCTAATACACACAATACTAAATAAATGGCGTCACTCTACTCTCACCAAATGCAACGCCTAAAAACGTTTGTTTACAGCATAATAAAGTCTGTTATTTCTTAGATAATTTGTCATAGAAAAGGTAATCCCATTACAAATCTTGCGCTTTTTTAACTAAAGCGGTTTTGACTGCTTGTGTATAAATTTCTAATTCCTAACTCTTAAAGTATATACAAAATTCCTTTATCCCAGACGGAGGAAAAACATAATATGGATCAGGTATTACCTGTCGGTTTATCTTACGGTGAATTTACAACACGCTTTATTGCACAATAAACTCCCTCGGAGAGATATCAACTTCCTGAGAAAGACGATCACGGTTCTAGATGCAACATACTTTAAGTTGTGTCTATGGCCTTGTGCCATGAATTGAGGTATGTGAATGGCTGGAGACGTTACAGTTTTCGGTAAAAACTCGGAGCGTGGTCATTTGAGTTGGTTTATGAATCATAACCTTGACAATTTAGGCTATAAGTTACCATTGCTCCATCTTCAAATATTTTGAAAATAATTGGATTTGAATGGCGCTAGGCAGGGGCCTGAGGATGCAAGAGAGTCTGATGCAAGGTAGCACACATGTATTACAATGCTTAATTGGTCATATAGTGTATTTATTCAAGAAGCCGCATTCTTTATAATAGTGCATTTATCAAACCTGCAAGACTAACAAATCCTTAAAAATACAAGTAAACGAAACCAGCAAGCGGCCTTCTTTAAACTGATCATCAATCATCATGATTAAAGAAGACTGACTAGAGATTGTTTTTCTTGAAAACGTCTTCTGACAATTTAACAAAATATACTTATAAGGATAAAATGCAATATATTAAAAAATGCTGTAAATCTCAATTTATTTTTCTATTTATTTGTTGTTCAAGCAAATAGTTTATATTTTTGTGTTAAGCTGCCTTGTTTGAGTATCAAAGGGGGAATAAAAGGCGGGGTAATACTACACGTAACTCATGTAATTTTTGACTAACAGTGCAGAAACCAAAAATAAAGAAACCGGAATATCGATATAAATGTAAGACACTTAATAGTCTACATGTTAAGCATACGTTGGAGAAAAGAATAGGAAAAAAATAAAAGCAATGCCAATACGTTTTACGACAAAAAGATAAGATTTGGAAAATTAGAATGAATTATAACAAACTACCAACCTTTTCAAAACTTTTTTGGGTTCATGTACTTTAAGAGGTTGTTTAGGCAAAAAAAATTGTTTCCTGTGGGCCGCGCGCATTTCATTTTGGCGTCATATATTTGCGCATTTCATTTTTTTATTTGATATTTCAGAAAATTGCCAATTTGATATAAAAAAAAAACGCGGAAAATTGCAAAATAATTTCTAAAGAAGTGTTTTCTTTTCAACAAAAACTTTAAACCAGACAGGTTTCTTACTAAAAATCATCACCCATGCAGATTTTTTAATCAAAATTTGCCTTAGCACCTCTTAAAACAATTCAAAAAAATGAAAATAAAATAAAATAAAAAACCGCATTTCGCATTTAAGTTTTTTGACCACCTACAGGAAACAAACTTTTTTTTTTTTTTTTTGTGTTGCCTTATACCTGAGTTTTAACTTCAAATTCTTTCATGAAAGGGCTCTACTGATGTTGGATCCATATGGACAACCCCTCGACCGGCAACGGGTGTGTGAAAGACCTGGGCCACACAAGTGTTGAGAGCATAATTTACATTGAATGCAAATAAACAAAATCATTTTGACTAGACTTTGGTTCAAAGATGTTTAATTAAACGACCTACAGTATATTTGCAAGCAACATCTAAAATAAAGCCTCAGTTATGTTAGGTTAATGTCACGTTCCTTCTACTTTCCGAGATTATGATAAGAATATCAGTTCCCCCAATACTGTATGGAATGGAGTCAGTGAAACAAATATTGCAATGCAGTTTGGTATCGTATGATAAAAACAGCTCCAAATTGAAGATTTGTCATGCACGAAGAAATTATTAATCAAACTTCGCCTCAGGTATAATCTCTTCTTCATGAAGGACGTACAATTTTGTCTGAAGGTTGCAATAATTTGATCTGCATTACTTTTCAACAAATATTCTTTAGTTTGAAAGTAGGTAAATCGTGAGTTCCGATTACTGTTCAATAGTCTCAAGGGTATAACAGGTTAAAATGTGTCAATGAAGGGACTTTTTCCCGATTACAGTATATTCTATTATGTACATTATCTTGTCCATTTAAGAATAATGTATCAACTGCAAAAATGACTTTCGTAGATATTGTACTCTTTAAGACTCCATATTAAAACTTTTGTTTCGAATATATTCAGCCATATTGTAAATCACATTTACTTAAATATATTTGTGTGATCATGATCATAAATTAAAGACTCATGATCAAAAACGTTTGTTGTGGAAATAATTTTCTTCTAAAAACAGCCCAATGGAATACGTATCTTACAGGTATTTCCTCATGTTGAACAGGTTGTCATTAAAAAGAATACCAACATCTATGATGGAAAGTGCTGACTCTTGATTCCCCCATACTACGTTAACATTATACCATCAAATAATTATTCTACAAAGCATGATACGCCACCAACCGAAGATGATTGATCTGATAAAGTAGCGATTTCTTTTCTTTTTAGCTACATTTCATAGCTCTCAATTCTCAAATATTACAACATTATGAAAAGTGTAATTCAGGTGCTCCAGTAAACGTAGCCCCCTCAATGGAATCTGAGTCCGTCTTCCATAGACCATAACGGAAGAAGCGTGAGGCTAAACAATCAGGACAATACGAATGGAAGACTAACCATGCTAACATACCTTCTACATTTGAACACTTTCACCTGTCTTTTTAAAGTAGATCCTAACTCGAGATTGCAATTACATTTAATTTTATTGACCTGAAAATCAAAATAGTATTAACGGCTTGCCATATAAAAATATCACACAGTATCAATTTAGATCATTTCACGGTTCGTAAGCAATAATTTTAAATTACTCAAAAGATTTCAAAATATATAATATAAAATGTAGCTTTATTCCTAATACATCTAGCCTATAGAACCGTTGTAAACATACCCTGGAGAAAATCTACGTTTTGTAAGGAAAACTTATTCATTATTGTCTCGATAAATGTAGCTGTAAGTCTAAGATTACACAAACCATGATAGTCGAGTATCTACAGGGGGTTTCCGGACGCCCCCACAGGACTCTACCAAACCAACTTTTTTAGCTTCGTTTGATGGTTCTTAAATACATTTGAGATTTTAACAAAATACTTTCCCCGATGCACTCGCGATATTCAAGATGGCGTCCAAAATGACCGCCAAAATGTTTTCAATGTAATAGTTTTAAAACAACTCATAAACCACTTTATGTCATACATTTTCATAGGGAAACTGCTTCTGGAGCTGTAAGAACACATTTGGTTTAAAAAAGATCATATGCATGTTTCAAAATCAAAATAGCATATTTTAACTGAAATAGCCAAAAATATCCAATACCAATTATCATAAATAATCAACAGTGAATGACATTTAGGGCTAAATCAAGATCAAGTGTGAGTGTTTACCCCGACTTTGCAGATGATACCAATTTTGATTTTATCATATCATCTGTTACAACATTTTTTAACTTCAAAATGACACCTTATTTGTTGAAATCAACAGAAAATTTCAGAAAATCAACAGAAAATCTGCTGGAAATTCTTATTATTTTCTTTATTTTTTGCTGCCTATTTTCATCAATTTCTTGAAAAGTATTCTGTCGCAAAGTCCCCCTTTTTGGAGTGAGTCATCACATTTGTCTCCTGATTATGGTGTTAACATGTTTAAAATAAAATTCAAAATGGCACCAATACTAAGATTTAAAATGGCCGCCAAAATATGTTTTAGTGCGCAAAAATTGGTCAAAACGACTTAAAAACAACATCAAGCACACTTTATGTTCAAAATAATTGATGGAATGTGGTTTTGAGAATTACAACAGGTATATCTGTCCCCAAATTAAGTTGTTAACCTGTTTGAAACCCAAGACGGCGTCCGTAATTGGGTCAAAAATGGCCGCCAAAATACATTTTCATGCACAAAAATGGGTCAAAGCAAAATTCAAACAGCATCAAACACACTTTATGTTAAAAACATTTGATATAAAATGACTTTGAGAGTCACAACAGGTATATTTATCCCCGAATAAGGCTGTTTAAAAAAAAAAGCTTAAAATTACAAATGGCACCTGTACTGAGATCCAAAATGGCCGCCAAACCACAATTAGACATGAAGCAAATTCAATTTGTATGTGACCTTTTTGCAAAGTAAGTGAACACGCCTTTGCCTTACATCTCACATTTCATCATATATACAGAATTGACGTAGGAAAAGTAATCCCATTACATATCTATCGTTACTTAACTAAAATGGTTCTGACTGTTTGCATATAAATTTCTTATTCCTGACTTTTAAAGTAAATAGAAAAATTCCTTTGCTCCAGACGGAGACAAAACAGAATATTGATCAGGTATTACCTGTCAGTTTATCTTACGGTGAATCTACAAGTTTCTTTATTGCACAACAAATTCCCTCGGAGATATCAACTTCCTGAGAAATCTGATCAAGTTCCTAGATACAACAGACTTTGGAGTGCTCTGTTAAGTTCATAGTTTGTCAATTTGCATTATTGTCGACACATGGTAAGTCTGAGTGCAGTGCGCAGTGCCAATGTAGCATCCCAGAAGAATGGGGTCTTAGAAAATATGTGATGACTCACCCTGAAAAGGGGGACATTGCGACAGAAAACTTTAAATTTCAAGATACAGGTGAAAAAAGGCAGCAAAAAATACAGAAAATAATAAGAATTTCCAGCAGATTTTCTGTTGAAAAATGTGGTCGCCTTGATCAATTTCAATAAGCCTAAGGTGTCATTTTAAAGCTTAGAAAATGCTGCAACAGATGAAATTAAAAATCAAAAATTGATTTCACCTTCACAGTCCCCCCTTTCGGGGTGAGCTATCACATATTATTTATAAATAAAACTTCAGAATTTTGACCATCTCTATACCTCAGAAAGCGTGATTTTCGATCCATCTCTATACCATTTTTCTAGAAAAACACCCAATTTAAGGTAAATTGGGTGCTTTTGAAGTTTTCCAAAATACAGCCAATTTTGCAAATTGGGCTCTGTGACAAAAACCATTAACAGGGAGTTTATTATAATTATGGGAGATGAATTTCCTGTACCTTGCCAACTTAAAAAACGAAGCTTCAGCGCAAATTAGTAATTCAAGGTCACGAGGTTAATTATGTATGTTAAAATCACGTACAAGCTCATTAGTAGGCACGATTTTGTAAACAAAATTTTCCGAAAATTTCCTTGCATTTCAGTGCAATAAAAGTGAAAAATACATAGAACCAGACCCATACATTATTAGATTCTAATTCTGAACAACTTTTGGCTGATTGCACCATACGCTTACCGACACAAAGAGTGAAATTTTCATTTGAAATGGGCTGATTAAGCTTAAGATTTCAAGTCACCTCGGGGCGATCCCACTAAAAGTGACTGCATGATTGCAGATTTGATTGACAGAATGTTACCTTAATGTCAGAAGACCCCGCCTATGTTACCTTAATGACCACCAAATATGGTCAAAAAAGGCTTCAGCTAAAACGCTAGAGAGACAGGGCCCTGCCATTAATCAATATATTATGTAGGTTTGTAAGTTCCTAATTGTTCTATAAATTATGAAAGACGAAGCCATGACTTATACAGGGTGTGCCAGAAAGAACTTGTTTCACTTTCAATGCCTTCTTTCTCCATTTTATACACATCTCTGAGATATGCTTTTCATTAGGAATTTTCAGATAAATAAGAGAAGCAATCTGGATCAGGAGGCGAGGGGACAATACTTTCAACCGCGATAGAGGGTGGTATTCTCTTGAACACTACACAATCTGCTGCTGATCAAAAGAGCTTAGCACTCAAGAAAGGAAACACTAGTGGGAAAAGCAGTGGATATCGCCACTTGTGATCAAGATGTCGTCAAGGATGATGAAAGCGTAAATCATAATATAAGTCAATATATGACTTTGTCAGGTTCCGATATATTCTCATCCCCCTGGGCTCAACCGAAAGTAGTATATTTTTGATACCATATCAAAGCTCATATTTTTCTGATTCTAAATCCAAAATTTCACCTCAACATTCTTTATGCTTTCAGAGATACGGTATAGCATAAAATGTAAAATTATTGGTATATCTATTTTCTATTTCTTTTGTATTTTCATAACAGCATCATCCCCATGGTTGCATACTTTCTTTTGCCTCTCAAGAGAAAACAAGACACAAGCGGAGGTTAAAATTTCATTATATGCATATCAGAGGTCAAGGTCAATCAGTTAAAAGTAAATTACACACATGCTAAGATAGGAACCTTCACCTTTAAGACTGCATATCCAAATTCAATATCTGAACCTACCTGCATGTAAACGGACGGGTGAAGAAGAATGAGTGATAGAGATATAGAGAAAGATGTTATAAAGAAAAAAAAAACTTACTTCAAGTAGCTTCGAAATAAAATGCAATCAATTAAATCGTTTTACCAAAAGATCAGTAAAAAGGCAAAATATTAAACATGTAATAACAAATAAACACCGTACCGTAAAACCTGAAAGTGTGCCTAAATACATGAGCCCCATATACTAACATTAAATTTGATGGGCAAAATAGTACCAGATACAAACATACACTTCAACGACCTGACAAAAATGCTTGAAGCTGATTAACAGTTATTGCATAGTTGCATCTAATGAATAAATACCAGGGTGATTCTATGCCAAGTAATTGTGATAATATTTAGTAGTATAATCAACTTCTAATTATAGCCTCGTCTCTAGAACTCTTATTTTGTCAACAGCAAATCAAGATGACGTGATATGAGTAGGACATTCTGTTTATTTATCCCGATAACGGTGTTAGTTTGGACGCGTTGTGCATGATACTAATACTATTTAAATATTTAAGCATAATGTGTTGACAAGTCCACTTCAAAACAGCCATTAATGTCATATCTTGTCAATTGTATTGACACTGTTTGTCCTGTAAGCCAACGTTATAATAATTAAACAAACAACGAGCAAAATCAGCGGTCCTTTATTTTGGGTTGCTATCCATATTAGCACACACATTAAAGGTGTAGGCTCGTATTTAAGCATGCGTAAAATTTACTTTTATTTAGTTGACCTTGGTCTCTGAAATACAGTTTGTTAGGTTCAACCCACCCTATAAAAGGTTATTTTTGACTGTACAGAAGCAAAAAAAAAAGGAAGTAATTCTTAAGAGGAGGCTGTTATGAAAATATATAGGAAAAAGAAAATAAATTAATTTTACATTATACGCCTTACACCTCTCTCCAAAACTATAAAGATACAAAGAAAAATTCAACATCAAAATATAATGCTTCCGGTTGAGCTCTGAGGCCGAGAATGTAACAAGATTTTACACCTTCAAGCTTTGTATAAGAATTACCACAAAAGACAGATTGTTTGAAATAGGTTTTGGTCCTACACAATAAATGATATTTATTATTTGTACTGATAGTGCCTATTGCACAACAGGAATTCCTGAAGATGATTCTACAGTGCACTCAAAGTTTAACTTCAAAATTCGTATCCCGAAGTTAGAAACGTTATGCAAATGAAAAAAAGAGCGAGCTATGTAAATATCAACGTCGCAGGAGCGAAATCCGTAAATTAGATACTAGTAAATGCACATTCTGTCACATGCTGGAATATTAATCAAATCAGATTTAACCTTAAGCAAATAAGAGTGTTTGCATTAAATGCAAATGAAAACAATGCCAAAAGAAATAATGCATACATTTTTGATTAAAATGATTCTCGGCACAAATCTGTTTTTCAGAAGTAAAACTCAGACAAAGATATATATTGATGAGCTATCTGACTTGGCACCATTTTCATTCTGCTATCCCAGCGGGCACAAGTCAACTTTCAACGTTGAAACAACGTTGAATCAACGTCGAAATTTCAACTCAACCATTTTTCAACCTGTTTTCAACCCGCGTAATGTGTCGTCGAATTTTCAACGTTGATTCAACGTTGAAAAGAGGTTGAACTTTCAACTCAACCATATTTCAACTCATTTTCAACCTTTAAATTTTACTGGTCGATATTTTAACCTAAATTCAACCATTTTTCAACCAGTCGGGTCTAGTCGAAATTAGGTTGAAACTTCGACGTAGAAGTTTCAACGCAATTTCAACTCTTTTTCAACCTTGAAATTATAACGGTCAATATTTCAACCCAAATTCAACTAATTTTCAACCAAACTTGTTAAGTTGAAGTTACATTTTCACATTTACCTTTTCAACATGTGTGTGTATGTTCTATCGTGAACATATTATTATAATAGGCCTACAAGTATTATGTAGGCCTAATATATTGGAGCTTATTGACGGGCTTATTGACCACACATCATGAACCATGATTGCCGACTGGTCAAAACAATCGGGAAACAACTTGAATTGGTACTTCTAAAAACTAGCCTACATTGATTTTCAGCCTTAATTTTTATTCGAGCTACAATAATTATGCGTAAGTTATTAGGAGTTGAAGGCAGGATTCACAACTTCAATAAAGGTTTCTTCGATACAAGTGGTTTCTTCAATACAAGTGGATCACGCACGTAGGCCTACATGTCATATTTTGCACCGAAGTTTGGAATGTCAGTGGATGTTGTGAAGTTATTTGAATTCGTGCATATTGATGTACTTTTTAATGTAGGCCATTAAAAAAATTGTTTGTCTCATAGCTCTCCTCTCTTCAAAAACTAATGCGAAAGGCAGTTTTATTTTTATTTATTTTTTTTCTTTTAGATTTTTTTTTTCATGTGTGAAAGAAGTCATGAGTGCTATTCTGAATAGAAATAGCCTACTCCCTCATTTACATGTCAGATACTAAATTAATGTTAGATAAAATTAATGTTAAGATTGGCCTTTTTTAAAATCAAAAACAGAATATACAACCAATTTATTTAAATTTTATGTTGCAAGTAAATATAAAAAGAGTTCATATGGAATTTTTGCCAATTATGAAGAATATTTTTCAAAAAATATAAAAACTGCAAACAAATATTTTTTGACTTTTTGAAAAACAAACGCGCACATTAAAACTAACGCGCGCGGGAGCTTTGAGACAAATTTATTTAGCTTCACGCTTTTTTAGCGGTGCGCCTGAAATAAGAGGGATTCCCAATTGAACTGAACTGGTGGTTTCAGACTAGCTGTCGTTGCGGCACGCGACGTTGCGGCACACGACAAAGCATATGCAATAATTTTTGTCATACGGTAGGACGACAGGCAAGTTTATAACCACCTTAAACTCACGTCACGTCTCTTGACACTGACAGCCTGGGCAGAGTGGCTTCCCGGGAGTGGCTTCAATAAAATGCTGAATTTAAAGCGTTTAAGGTATGTTTTTATTCAATATAGTGGTAGATAGTTGTTTGTTATAAATTATGAATGTCTTATTCTCTTTTGTTAAATATACGAACTGTAAGCAATTGTTAAATTCATCGTCTGCGTAAGCTTGTACTGGTTGTAGCCACTGCACTGCCACTCAGTCTGGCCGTTTGGGGAAAAATTACACTAATGGAGCAAATTGTGTTTTCCTGAAATCATTGAGAATGAATAGATTCCAGTAATGAGCTCAAACCCAGCCTTGGCCCTGCCTTGTTAGGCTGGCCTAGCCCAGCCTAGGCTAGGGCCTAGGCAGGCCGAGCCAAAGTCGCCTCAGCTCACTCAGCCCTAGCTCTTGACTCCAGTATAATGCCAAAAAAAAAATCTAGTAAGTTTCACTGCGTATAAGAAATCTAGTCGTTATTGGGTAATTGAACGTATTTTGTATGCAGGTTGTTCAGGGCCCGGGGCAGTGGCGTAGCAAGGGCTTCGGGGGCCAATGGACATGGAGCAAATTGAATGCTAAAAATTCAGTGCGGGGCCCCCTTGCTATGAAATCCCATGTAGGGTACATGTTTTTGACTATTGCTGTCATTGTCCCTGACGGACAAGTCTGCATGCCTCGTACTAGTCGTAGAATGAAAATACGGGACAGTCAGTGATCTTTATTAGAAACAATGATATGAGTTTCCCTTAGTATATCATGATATGGGTTATTCAATGTCAAGCTCCTATTTGA
>JXSR01S034112.1:2911-13130 GCA_000969725.1 Ophiothrix spiculata
TTACTAGATATAACATATTTTTCTAAATGGTCAGCCACACATTTCTTAATGATAATTGATTATACATTGGTGCCAGGGGGATCTTTTTTCCTTTATTGTCATCAGGCGGATGTCCTCTCAGATGACGGCAATCAAACCCCACTTTTAGTGGCATGTCGAACCGGAGATCTTGAAATGGCTAAGATTATAGTGAATGCTGGTGCTTCTTTGGATAAGGGAAACGTGACTCAAGGTGTTACACCATTAATACTTAGCGCTTATGAGTAAGTATTTTGCTTTGGAAGATTATATTAGGATGGCTCACTCTATCGATCTTGATTGGTGCTATTAAGATTGGTAAATGCACAAACATCCCCACCTAACAAACATCCACAATTCATCAATGCCCCATTCAAACTAGCCCTTCGATCCCCTTAAACATCAATATTTAACAAATCCCCACCCCATCTACGAACAACTCACCCCTGACACAAACCACACACATCTTCACATAAATATTTAATCTAGATAACCTAGCTGTAAGTTTTAGCTGCATAGAGTATAGATAACTTTCAAAATGGTGACCAAGAAATGTCAAGGTATGTAGCATCAATCTTCAGGGAGCATCTGAACGTTTGCCGTGCTGTTGATGTTGCATATTGTTGTTGTTGTTGTCGTCGTCGTTGTTGTTGTTGTTGTTGTTGTTGTTATTGTCGTCGTTGTTGTTGTTATTGATGTTATTGTTGTTTCGCCAAAGAAACCCAACTTGGTACTTGTACCAATTTCAGGTTGGGGTTGGACGAGGGTTACATCAAACGAACACTATTACGACTTTGAAGAATTTTGAAAACATGTGTCTCTGAAATTGGTATCTATCTTTGTTGGTAACTCAAAAAGTAATAATGAAGAGAAGTTTCGTTTCTCCAACAAATCATGTACAATACATATACCATAGTGTTTGCAAATGATCATACATGTAACCATTTGGGACACCTGGTACTTAAATGTTGAGGACATTTTTTATGCAGCAGAACAAAATCCAAACCACTCCTTCCTTTATTTATTGAGGAACAAGACTTTATTTGTGCGATTGTCTGGGTTTTTTTCTCTTTTCATAATGACATGACATCCAACAGAAACAGGCCAGATGTATTAACATTTTTACTTAAAAAAGGCGCCGACGTAAACGCAGTTGACGACGATGGTGACACGGCTCTCTACTCCGCAGCAGCAAAAGGAAACGACAAGTGTGTTGCAGAGCTCATGAAGCCTGAGTACAAGTGTGATGTCAACAAGCCGGTATGTGTTGCTACTGCTCTTCGAGAATATCGAAGCATCAAGCACTTCGCGTGTAGCTCAAAAACCCAATAAATCTATTTTATGTAATTTTCAAGATAGGGGTTGCGTATGTTTTGATGCAAAAAAAAAATCGGTCGCGTCGTTTTTGAGATAATTAACATAAACTGGTAAAATCATGGCGCCGTTTAATTTTGTTATATCTCTAAAAACGAAACAAAACAACTTTTTTTTTTTTTTGCAGCAATTAATTTGTAATTATAGTCTGCTATTATAAGCAAAATTTCACTGAAAAATTCCTTTTTCATTTTTGGCGGGAATCTTTTGTAAAATAATGAAACTTTGACACGAATTTATTAGATATCTATCAGCCATTTTTAAACGGAATGACGGATTTTTTATTTTTGTTAAATTCATAAAAATAGTATTGAGTTGGAGAATCACTGTGTACAGTTTAACATGTTCTATCGATAGAAAAGAAGCGGACAAAGTCTAGGCCAGTCCCGTTTGGTGATTGAGTGTTGATGAGTGAATTTCAAATTGTTCCCTTCAGAAGTTACATTTCTGGGGGAACGATCCAGTAACCGGGTGGCAAACAAATATATATATATAGGTTTTGCGTTTTAAGAATCTCAAATTTTGTGGGTTTTTTTTTTCAATTAATAGATTGTTTTTGTAATGCAATCAAAAACGCACAAAAACGTCTGGCAAATGTGTTATTTCAGCTAGAAATTGAAACAAACGAAGCCCACAATGCAATATATGTTAGTATAATAAAAATGAGTATGATATTCGCATCTTTAAAAGAATTTTGGTGGTGAAAAGTTGCGTTGGATTGGCTGGACAAATGATACTTCAAAGACATTTTATGTTGACAGAACCATATTCTCTTCTGCGAGCGGTAAGCACGCCGTTGTCCAAATGGAAAGTTAAAAAAATAGCAACAACTTCTAACTCTTTCACTCCGGAATAAAATTTTAACAATCTGTCCTATTTGGACGGCAAGCCGCTCAGAGCGGCTCACAGACACCTCACTTTATGATAGCATATGATAATTGTACTGCGCCAGGGTTACTCTCTTTGATGGTGCTAGATAGCTCTTTGTCTTATCTGCTTGCTGGCGAATTTCCAACCAATTTGGGCTTGTAGTTTTATTTTTAGAGCACTTTGAACAAATTGCGTCAAATTATAAATTCCGGCCAATCATGCACGTATTTGAGAGCCGCCGTAGCCTGCGCGGCGGAGTGAAAGAGCTAAACCTATCTTACGTCCTAGGGAAAAATAGATCTAGGTTTAATGTGTCCAGGCTAAGGCAACGCCTTGCTTGTTTCTCAACTGCCATTTCAATTCGTGATCGACTTTTCATCCTTAAGGTCACCTCTATCAAAATTGAGTTTTTTAGCTAATAAGAATTCTTGACTTGTATTATGTTAAAACAGTGGCGTTCCCACGGGGGGGGGGGGAACACGCGCCCT
Organism: Ophiothrix spiculata; assembly: GCA_000969725.1. Taxonomy (NCBI): domain Eukaryota; kingdom Metazoa; phylum Echinodermata; class Ophiuroidea; order Amphilepidida; family Ophiotrichidae; genus Ophiothrix; species Ophiothrix spiculata. The sequence continues at coordinate 5,662 of JXSR01S034112.1, forward strand.
AGAGTCGGGTGTGACAGTCGGGGAAAATGTTCCATTCGGGTAAATCGGGGACCTGGACCAGCTCCCACGAGTCCCGACTCAGCTGGTTAAAATCAACCAACTCGGATCAGATTCTGTTGGGTGTTGTTCAGGAATGTATCGAATATTAAAAGAGTTAGCAAAATTTCTGGATTTTTTTCGCGCGCTACGCGCTCAGGTCAAATAAAAATCCATTGCTTTTTCACAGGCTATTTTGATCGCAAATGTTTGGGCCTTAGTTGTTTAATTACCCCCCAGTTTCCCCATCGTTTTGAAAATCTGAATGGAAAGCCACTGAAAACCGCCCAGACCAACGTTAGGAGAGAAAAATAAAGCAAAAATGATAGCATATGCATGTACTAACTAGTGACACAAAGATTCAGATTCAGATTCAGATTCAGATTCAGATTCATTTATTTCCATAAAAACACATAAAAATACATAAAAAAAAAACATAGAAACAGAACAGAATTATGGAGGGCAGGACCGGAAGGCCAATGAGGCCTGTTAAATGTCCTTCCCTAGATATACCACAAAAAGTTATAGACAAAAATAAATACCTGACAACACAACTACTCAAACAAGACTACAACAGGGACGTGCTCAAAAACTTACTTATAATTTTGAATAATATTTTGCTTAAGTTGATTTCGAAATTGTTTCACATTATTGCTATTTTTTATTTTACATGATAATGAATTCCAAAGGAGAGGACCATTTGTACGGATAGCTTTATCAGTAAATGATTTTTTATTGAAGGCAATGTTAAGATCATTTGCATGTCTTGTTTGATAATTGTGTATATCAGAACGCTTATTAAAATATTCATGGAACACTACAGGTAAGTCGCTAATATGGTGTTTAAACATAAAGACTCCAAGTTCGAGAGTATATGCATCTGTTACAGTTAAAATATTATGTTTTGCAAAAAGTGGAGCTGCATGACTACGATAGTGACTACCATCAACCGTTCTTATTGCCCATTTCTGCAATTTTATGATTTTTTCAAGGTAGGTTTTACAGGTTTTTCCCCAGATAAGGATTGCATAGTTAATATATGGTGATACTAATGAGCAGTACAGGGTATGAAGAATACGAGTTGGAATGGAATACTTCAGTTTGTTCATGACACCAATATTTCTTGATATTGTTTTTGAAATGCAGTCAATATGATTTTTCCATGTAAGACATTCATCAATCAGAACACCAAGAAATTTAGTTGTGTTGACTCTTTCTAAGTTAATGTCGTTTAAGGTAACAGTTATATTATCCTGGGCTTTGGATGAGGTCATATAAGATGTTCCCATGATCATATAATTTGTTTTTGTTGCATTAACGGACAATTTGTTTGCCTTAAACCAATTACTCACTTCATTCAACTCTTTATTTACAACATTTATATTGTTTTTAATATCCTTGTTAGAGTAAAGAATAGTGGTGTCATCAGCAAACAATATGAAGTCTAGAATAGATGATGTATTTGTAATGTCATTTACATACAATATAAAAAGTAGCGGGCCCAATATAGATCCCTGGGGAACGCCACATATAACATTTTCCATATCTGAACTGTAGTTATTATAATATACAAATTGTTTTCTACTTCTGAGATAGCTCCTAAACCAATCAAGTACAATTCCGCGAAATCCATAATGTTCCAATTTGTGTAACAATATTTTGTGATCAATTGTATCGAAGGCTTTAGAGAGATCTAGAAATATACATATTGTTTTTTTATTTTGTTCAACGGCAGTATTTACCTTATCAACAAGTTGCTCAATAGCCATATATGTTGAGTGCTTGGGCCGAAAGCCAAACTGTTTATTATTGAGGATATTATTGTCATCTATATAAATAAACACTCATATTTAAGTTTCCACTTTTTAGATATTCAAACGTAAAATGTTATAAGCGCGCAAAGATTTTATCTCCATTTGTAGCTACAAGTAGTGGTTTTTTTTTTCAAAATTTCGCGTGCTTCGCGCGATTGTTAATATTTATTATCTATCAAAACCTTTGTTCGTTAGGCAAATGTTAACCCCAATACGTTGATTTGTGATTGAACCCATAAGAATAAACACAGTGTATGGTGTATGAAATGGGGTGTTAATGTTTCATTTTTGCAAAAACAAAACTAGTTTTAGTTTCCAAAAAAAGACGTGTATTTCAAATTTGTAAAACGGATTTCAATATTACATGTTTGCAAAACACAAAATTAAGTTTAATCGGCCTTTTAAATAATATATTGTTCATTTTCCCCACTTTAAGCCGCAATTATTATTTCAAAATATTTTAGACATAAAATCTGATTAATTTACGTAACTCAAATCGAAAATTTATATTTTTCTTCTGTTTTCATTCATTACTGGTTAAATCAGGTCAACATGTATTGTTTCAAAAGTTAACCAAAATGTAAGTATGGAACAAAAGTATGGAACAAAAGCATTGGCTCATTCCAGTGAAAACTAAACCTGTTTTGCTTTCAAGCAAAAAATCAGCTTTTTTTATTTGACCATATGAGCAGGGTTTTTTTTTCAGTCATACTTTATTACTCGGTACGTGAAAAGTATTTTCTGATCAGAAATTTTGATTTTTTTTCTATCCGTGCATGAATGAGCACATGTTTTAATTAAAAAATGTCACAAACGTTACCAAAAAGTTACACCAAAATGTTACAAACGTTACCAAACAAAACATTGCATTAAAAGAAATCCTGACGATAGAATTTCCAACCACTTTTATTAACTATTTGTAAATAGGTTTCCCATCATCTGTGAAAAGAACAATACAAAATCCGCTAACATGTCAAAGAATTTTTACTTTGAAGTCATTTGGAGCTTGCAAAAACCCATTTCCGTGCGATGTCACAAACGTTACCGAACGTTACAAGAACATTATACAGTATTTTGGCAATTATTGTAATCTTTAAACACCTGCATGTCTTGATCCCACCTGTGAGCACCATTATCAACAACAAACTCGTTGATATAAAGTTTATGCTAGGTTCTGTGGCCATTTAAAAGTGATTTTTTTTCAATTATTCAGTCACAAACGTTACTTTGGAATCACCCATTGTATACCTGTCAAATTAACAATGCTTCAGTTGCCAGCTAAAGTTAACATCATTTCATGAATGTGGGCCCAGATCACTATGCCCTATTCATTTAATTGTTTAAACTACTATTGTCATTTATATACACAGAACCAGATGTCTATCAGTGCTGCAATGGTTGCAATTGTGAAAAAACAACCTAACATTTGTGAAAGCATATTGAGATCACCCAGCTTTGATCCGAAACTCCTCGACAGCCAAGATATGAACTCTCTCCATATAGCCGCCGCTTATGGAAATGCCAGGTATGTAATTATACTTTACAGTAATAGTGAATAAAAGGATGTTGTTTGATCCTATGGCCCGGTGCAGACTACACTATCGTATAGAATATTTTGCTTAGAAATTATATGCTGACGACAAAATGACGTAGTGACCGAAAACACAGTTTTATTCCATGACCTTCGTTATTTTGTCGTCAGCATAGAATATTCTAAGCAAAATATTCTATATGAATACGATAGAGGAGTCTGCACCGGGCCTAAAGCTCTATTTAGACACACCGAAAGTTTATCATAAATTGAGTCTTAAGGTAGGCACTTCAATCACCTGTTGGGTAGGTTCTGTGGGGTCCCCGGTTCTGTGGCCATTTAAAAGTGACATTTTTCAATTTTTCGGTCACAAACGTTACTTTCGAATCACCCGAAATATATTTCCCTGTCTGAAGGCACCACTTTCCGTGTGATTGGAAAACACACGGTTCTACGGGTGTTGACGGAAACATGCAAATCGGCGCGCTGTGATAGATCAGTCGCATTCGGGATACAATTATTCGAAAAGTTGAAGAGTTGAGCTACCGCTGGGTGTTTGTTGTTTGAAAACCAGATGTGAGTTCCCGAGATATGGATTTTTAACCAATTTACAATTGTTTTTTTCCGAAACGGAAAATTATTTCAACAAGCAACAAGGTAAATTAACTTCACTATATATCAAAGATTTTTTTTATTTTTTCTTCAGCCCGATCCATTCATAAACTTCGCGCCTAAATGAGAAAGAAAAATTAGAGCATAATTCTGCACCTTTTCTGACGCATTTTGAAGTTGACAACTCTTTGTGTTCATTTGGGAGATCATATTGTTTCAAAGGCAGTGATCCATGCAGTGATCAAACATTCAAATTAGACTGTGGGAAATAAGGAAATCCCTTTTTTGTCAATAGAAAAACAAGAAAGCCGCCTAAAATATCGTTAAAAATTACCCATTTTATCATAAACAGACACGCAAAATGTCACGAAATATGGACCATTTTGTCATTTAAAAATGGAAGACACAGAAAACGCATTTTTTTTTTAAGATACACAAATCGTAACGCAGTATTACCCACTTCGTAATTTAAAAATTGAAGACACATGAAACCCTTTTTATCGTAAAATGTCAATGAATATAAACCATTTTGACATTTATAAAAAACATAAAATAAATAAACAAATTTATGGTCAATTTTGTCATTTACAAAATGACGTAAAAGGTCACACAATATGGCCCATTTTGTCATTATAATCTTGACACAAAAATGTCAAACAATATGGCCCAATTTGTCGTTTACGAAAACACAAAATGTCACAAATTCATGAAAATTGCTGAAATGACCGTTTCTGAATGTCATGAACTTGATGGTTATGTCATTTTTGGACCAAAATGTGTAATTTTGGCCCTAAAGTCTAAAAATCATGTTTTTTGGCCAAACATTTCGAACTATTTTACTTTTTTGGCTCTTAGAAAGCAATATCTGGGAACGAATTTATGTTTTTTTTCCAAATTGTTCTTACTTTTTGTCAAATTCATGAGGTGTGATGCCCTTGTTTCCCATACGATTTAACTCCCCTGGCTTGCCCATGTGCCTGAAACTTGGTGTATTAGGCATAAATGTTTAAGCATGGAGAGTGGGAATTTACCTTTCTGAGCCACAGAACCTAGCATAAACATTATATCAATGAGTTTGTTGTTGATAATGGTGCTCACTGGTGGGCTCAAGACATGCAGGTGTTCAAAGATTAAAATAATTTCCAAAATACTGAGTAAAGTTCATGTAACGTTCGGTAACGTTTGTGACCTCGCACGGAAATGTTTTTTTGCTCCAAATGACTTCAAAGTAAAATTTCTCTGACATTTTAGCGAATTTTTTATTGCGCTTTTCACAGATGATTGGTAACATATTTAGAAATAGTTCATAAAAGTGGTAGGAAATTCTATCGTCAGGATTTCTATATATATATGCAATGTTTTGTTTGGTAACGTTTGTGACATTTTGGTTAGAAAATTCTTTTCGAGTATAAACGTATGACTGAAAAAAATGCTCATATGGTCGAATAAAAAAGCTGATTTTTTACTTGAAATCAAAAAAGGTTTAGTTTTCACTGGAATTAGCCTATGGATAAGCATGAGAATTTATTTTAAAAGAAATCAATTAAAATTCAGAACGCTTTCTGAAGATTACTTCTGCATATGTGTGAACCATCAATCAACTCGATTTGTTTAGGCCAAACCATAGTCATCCTTCAAACAAAATTTTCGCTACCGAACATTTGGTCGTGATGTCACCAAATATTTGCGATCGAATTTAAAGTATAAACCGTTGTAGCAGGATTGTAGGTCCGCTCGTTCTTATTGTCCTGATTGTGCAGTAAAGTATAGCCTAAAAATTCTCACGCAACATCAGTTTCACGCTTTATTCCGTTATGGTCTATAAAAGGCGGACTATCATTTCAGGGGGACTACGATTACTTTCACACCGGTACCAAACATTTGAGGCAATTTATATGGCAAGGGGAGCGTGGCCGAGCGGTTAGAGCACGGGTCTCGTAATACAGAGGTTGTTGGTTCGGGCTGGGCGGTTTTCGTCTCCTTGTTTCCTTGGGCAAGAAATTTTACTCTACTTGCTCCGTGGTTCAGAAGCTGCGTAAAGCCGTTGGTCCCCGGTGTTATAGGAATCTTAGTCCCACTGAAATGGTAGTCCGCCTTCCATAGACCATAACGGAGTAAAGCGTGAAACTAATGTTGCGTGAGAATTGTTAGCCTAGATACTTTACTGTACAACCCGGACAATAAGAACGGGAGACTTACATTCCTGCTATACCGGTACGAATAGACTCCTTCATGGGGTATGCATTTCATGCAAGTACTGTGTATCATTGAATGATTGATTCAACACATGTGCAATTTAGAGCGAAATTTTATTTGGTCTCAACTCGGTGTTGGGGTTATTTTATTTGAAGTTAATCGTCATTTTGACGTCACGCCCAAATGTTTGGTAGCGAAAATTTTGTTTGAAGGCCGACTGACCCAGGTAATCACCACTTCTATACGCCGGGGAAGTAGTGACGTCATAATTTTATGTAAATCACCCAACACGTGCATTTTGGACCCAAACAAACAGTTAGACAATTTTGCCTCACGTTAAGTCAATTGGGAAAAAAGTCAGACACCTATTTGATACCATAACATTCGTCTAAAACAAATATAAGGGAAAACATACAGACCTGTTATGCTGAAGGTTGTGATCAGAAGCCAGGACGGGACCCCTGCCGTTATTTTTTGTTTTCCAACCGAGAAAAATCAGTCTGATTTGTATGTTTACTTATGCCTATTCTGTTAATACGCATGATCATTGGACATAATCATTTGTTTGGAACCAGATCGCACGTGTTGGGCTAATTATCAGAAATGTGACGTCACTACTTCCCCGGCGTATTCAACCAAGTGATTAACCCGGAGGTAGAAATTATGATATATTTAGCGTAATTATCCGGATGCTAATGCTTATTGCAAACTACGAGTTCAAAATCGATGTTGTGTGCGAATGATTAGTTATAATTAAATTGTCATTCCACCACTTGTTGTCAAAAAAGGAAGTCTATTAAAGGAGCATGGTCCGATTGCTTCCGCTTTTTTTTCAAACTCTTTGAGATTTTGTTACCAACATATTGGTCATATTGTTTTCATAACCCATGTGAAGTTTCTCGGCTGGGTTATGTTCCGTTTTGGACTTACAAACGAAAACGTTTTTTTACTTATGGTAACCATAACTAATTTTACACAGTAATGTATAGGCGGCTCAAAATTGTCCATAAAATCAAAACGGTTTGAACGATTAAGCTGAAATTTGAAACTTAATCTTCCCTAGTAGCAGTGGCGGCGGAAGGTATAAATATTAGGGGGGACGGCTTTTTTGAGCAAAAATGGTCGGAGAAAAATTTGATTTTTTTTTTGTAATGCACGCGTAGCGCGCAAAAAAAATCTGTCAAACGGCTAATTTCAGCTTAAAATTATATAAAAAATCGTGAAATTTGTGCAAAAATGACAAATTTTTACTAATAAATGACAAATATCTGAAAATTCGC